>JAQIXN010000236.1:0-51864 GCA_034698145.1 Proisotoma minuta
TTGTTTCGAACCACCCATGTGGGTGTGGTCGTATAAACGGGGCAATTTGAGATTTGTCAAAAAGTCGTTCGTGAAATCTTTTTCAAGTCGTCAAAATGGTCTCTTCGCCCCATCGTTACGTGCGTTTACAACGGTTTATTCATTTAATTATTATTCAATTATTATTATTACTTAATGCAATCTGTATTAGATTGAGGAATATATTTTATTAATAATAATAAACGATTATTTGATATTGGAATGCGTTTTTTGTCGTTGTTTTGTTTTTTAAAGACTTTTGTCATTTTGTCAATAAGGTGAATCACTTGTAACTCATGAGCTCAGATTGTGTATCTGCTTGAGATTCGTCACTTTGAGATTCCTTGTTCCTAATTTTCATCTTATCTGCCACAAAGCCATGTTGGTGTGATTGAGTGGATGTTGCAAGCCAGAAACAAAGTAAGCCTACGATTGTGCAAATTAAAGTAATGGATTGAGAGTGCTCAAGTAAAGCGGAAGAATTGCAGCCATCCAAGTCACAAGTTAAAATGCAACCTCTCAACAAATCATCTTCAAAACGAAATTTCCCACATTGCGTATCCATTGTTTCTGATGTGCATCTTCGTATCACAATTTTCTCGTTTGTTGTATCTTAAGGTGAAATTCAGAATTTCTTTTAATGAAATTGCCACTTGAATAGCTTTTTTTCACATGCCACTTACATGACGTCCCTTTCATTTTGATACAAAAATGTGCAGGAAATTCCCCAGTATGACCTCTTCTTGGGACTTTGCATCTCTCTACATAAGTACCCACCCCTGCATTGAAGGGATCTTCACACTCTGGGTAACTTCCATTTCGAGATGAACAGACAAAGCAGCTTATTGTCCCCGCACCCCCATAACACCCTGAAAATAACATTTAAAAAATATATAGATATATATAAAAGATAACTAAACTCCAGTTACTTTTATTTGTTATTTGTTTGTTATTTACCGTTTTGAGAGACAATGAGAAGAAGTCCAAAGACAATTGCAAGAAAGTGGACCAAAGCATTTTCCATCATATTTTGAGGAAAGAAAGACAAGTTTTTGAAGCGAGGAAGTTGAGACTCTTAAATATGGTTTAATAACAACAAAGGTTATTATTATTAATTAGTAGCACTCTTTTAGAGATTCATTATGACAATTTTAGAGACTCGAGAAGAATGAAATCATGGGGTTTTGTATATGTTTGTATGATATTCAAAAAGGTGTCATTTAGAGGTTTGCTTGCAGTGCAAATTAAATGGGTTGAGGATTAGCCAAAATGGTTAAATGCCAATTGACCAGTAGTGCCATAGGTTGTTGCGTGGTCGTGATCATTCAAGGCAAATGAGTGAGAAAACACAACTGGGAAGAAGAGAGACAGATTATTGGACTTGGTTTTTGTGTTGCTGTAGTTTTTTGGATACGCTCACAGACTGGGAAGCGACGACGAAGGGATTTTCGAAATGCGAGGAAAGAGAGAGAGGGGCACATCCGCTGTGAAAGAATGGAAGATGTTCATGTGTTAAGCGGAGGCTGCGAATTGTGCAAAACGTACATGGATGTTGGAACTATCGATTCTGAAGCAGTCGGCACTGCCAGAGAACTCCCGAACCGGGTGGGATCGAATCATCATGAGACCAACCAAGCCACTCTCTGAGACTCTGCCGAATTTTTCCCTAGCTGTTGGCCTCCCTTCGCTCCTCTCTGTTTTATATGGCACTGCTATAAGTGACTATTACTACGGACACAGCGTTACTTGTTACTTCATTTCCGAAAAGAGAGAGGGTTGCTTACTCTATGTTGGCTGCTATACTACATCTGGCTGTAAGTACTGACTCCATGGTTTTGGTTGGTGGGGGACTGCTGAGCTTAGTTGGAGGCTTAGCAGTAGTATGCATTCAATTCTATGCCCGTCTTTCGAACCGCACGTAAATGGATGATGAAGGAACGGAAGAAGGCAATGGCTTTGTGTAAAAAGGAAACCCAGAGCAACGGGTTCTTGCAACAAACCCAACATCAGACAGATATATATATGTATGTATGCAAGTATTGCAAGTATATATATTATTCGGTGCTTGGGGAAAGTGTATGCATAGAGAGAGACAGAGACAGAGAAATGTGAATATAACCACATTTATATGTAGAAATATATATATATATATTATAAATATCCGGGATAGAGTGTGCACAAGTCTTCAGTAGCAGCTCCTACCAATTATTCTTCCTCCATGGATCAATAAAAGTAGTCAGGCTTGGGAGAGCAATCAAAGAGAGGCATTAGAAAGTTGTGGTGGAGTGAGAGAAAGAGTGGGGAGTTAGTTGGGGGCTCTGTTGTGGTCATTCATTATTAGTCTGGGAGTGAGTGAAGGTTGTGGAAGCAGCGTCCCTACACAAAAGTCGTGAGCCAGCAGAGTACGGAGAGAGATACTTTCTCACGACATCCCATTGTTGGGAGAACATATCAGAGGCTGAAAAGTACGTCAGTCAGTCTTCTACTCACCACTACAGGAGACACACAAGTATCTGGCAGAGTCAGAGATAAATTTTTAGCCGGAAGTACAGTCGGACCATTTCGGCCCTCATCACTCATCTTCTCCCCTAAACAGTTTCTCATCATCATCATAATCTTCACAACAAGCATTAGACACACACATATCAACCAACTCTCCAGCACATTGATCCATAATTCATGCACATACATAACTAAATAATGCAAATAGATCGCAAGCCAACAATGCCAAACCAAAGCTCTGCAAACTCGCAAAGATTTCCCCGCAACAGTGTTCCCCTGCTAGAGAGATAACAGAAAGAGAGAGAGAGCAAGACCTTATCAATATATATATATAAGTGTATATAATATTCCACTCTCTGGAAGTTGTGTGTTTGGATAAGGAGCTAACAGTTACATGTGAACAAGATGTGTGACAAAGAGTTGGTTGCAAGTTCTCTTTGTGTTGTTGTTGGTAGAGTTGCAAAATAGTTTTCAACTTGTGCAATACAAAACATTGTTGGTAATTAGTGGTGGAGCATACGCGGAGCAGGTTTTTCTTGGCTTGCTCTTCAAATTACTATGAATTTGTGTAACTGACGAGTTCCTCTTCGTCTACATGTGCTAAAGATAAGCATCGCGTAACACTTATTTATCATTACTCTCCTTTATGTGTCCTGTTTTTATGTGGAAACAACAAAAACAATGGCCGAGACTTTGATTGCCACTGCACAAAAGTGCATAAAATAAGGGTTGTTTAACTTGACATGCAAGTGGCCACTTTGTTTAGAGAAACAGCAAAGTTGCTTGGAGCTTCTATGGATGGAACAGGGACAGTTATGGACAATTCATCTTCAAAGTAGTAAGTTATATACTATCAAAAAATGTTTTGCTATCATTGATGGGAGAAGAAGAAGAAGAAGGGTTGGGAGATGAGTTGGTTGGTTTGCTATTTTTAATAGAAGAATGTTTTGCACCACTAACGTTTAATGAGGCCGACAATAAGGTTGATTGAGAGAGTTGAGAAACGACAACAATAGCGGCTGTTGCATCGCATGGGCGACTAATCCAAAGATAGTATTTTTTGATGTCGTGGCTGACTCAAGATGCTCTCTTGATGTTTTATATATACACATTCACATCCCTAAATAAATTACCGAATTTTACCTACACCTGAGGCTGTGTAAGAAGAAGAGGTTAGCTTATTCATGCATGTACGAGGGTACATCATTTCATTCCACGCTGGTTCGCTTACCCTAACTAAAAAAGAAGGATACACCTCACCTGCAATCCTTCTCTCGTTTTATGTTCCCTTCTTCTTCGTCTTCGCCAACAACTATTCATTTGGCTTACTTCATCCAATTCAGCCTGAGGCCACATACGGTGAAACATAAAGTAAAATGCAAGGTAGTGAAGTGAACCGAAGGAATGTGGCTATAGACAGAACAAGAGATATACATAGACATAAAAAAGACAAGAAATGTGGTCCTGCCTCATGACTATGCGCTCGCTCTCTCGCTCCCATGTCCTGTCGCAATACCTTCCACTAATGATTCACACACAAAGCAAATTGTACATTTCTCTCTGTAATTTGACAGTTGCATGAAGCCTGAAGCTCCAGCGGATACGAAATATGACGATGGCTATGAGACTTGCATGGATGCCATGTGTGGACCCCATCCGGATGGCAGATATAATAATATGGGGGGGAATATGCATCATTTCGAGCAAGGGATGAGGCACGCCCCCCCACCACCACCCCCAATGGATCCCTCCAGGCACCCCCGAGGCCCAAACAACATGAACCCTCACAAAATGGAGCAGTACGGGGGCGACCCTTACAGCTTTGTTGATGAAATGTCAAATATGGACTACATTTGCAATAATAATAGCATTAATGCCAATCCTGTCAATCCGTCGCAACCAAAGAAGAGAGGGAGGAGGAAAAAGTCAGACCCCAGGTAAACATCAAAAACAATTCTACCAGCCACACAACAAAAAAAAAATCCATGGGGACTAGTGTATATATATATATATGTATGTATGTATGTATATGTATAAGAGTGAGACTCTCATTGTGAGAGTACCACTCTGATTTCTTTCTCCACAACTCTCGGGGCATTGAGAGTTATACTTATAGGAGATAATTAGACAAAGAAGTTCTGCTTCATTACTCCAGTCCTCTTTCACTAGTCTCAACTTACAATAGCGTATTTATCTCTTTTTGCCACTTACTACGTCCAAAGAAATGTAAAGATACCTTTTTAATAATCCTCAAAATAAGCTGGGCTTTAGGAAAACTTTAATTGATTTGCAATGGATTGCTAACAATATTTTTTGTTTGTTTGCTTATTTGTTTAGGAATCAAGAGTTCAATGGGCAAATAAGTAAAAGTTTAGATGAAAAGATGGATGCCAAAGAACGAAAACGCCAAGACCGTTTTAATGGGCTAAGTGAAGAGGAAGTTTCTCGTCGGACGCTACCAGATCATCTCGCCCCTAATCTGGATATCATTATTGTAAGAAAAGTATATATGTATCATGTCTCAAAGTCTCAATCAATCCCATAGCAATTATTTTACTAAATATATGTCTATTTTATTATGTCCAGGTCGGAATTAATCCTGGTATGTTTGCTGCATATAAGGGTAAGAGAAGAAATATTATCATCCGTTGTTAAACATATATATATATATATACTATTTATATTTAGGACACCATTACGCTGGACCTGGGAACCATTTCTGTAAGCATTTATTTATATTCATTTAATAGCATTACATGTGACATGCGAATAGATCAAAAGACTGCGTCACAATTAGTGCAAACAATTAGAATGGGATTTGAGATTTTCAATGATTTCACAGGGAAGTGTCTGTACCTGTCAGGCTTGGTAACGGAACCTTATACTGCAGAAGACGACTTTAGTCTGCTAAACTACGGTATCGGGTTCACCAACATGGTCGCACGGCCTACGAAAGGAAGTGCCGATTTAACAAGAAGAGAAATCAAACAAGGATCTCAAATTCTACTGGAGAAACTTCAAAAGTATCGGCCAAAAATTGCTGTGTTTAATGGAAAGTTAATTTACGAAGTATTTTCGGGTAAAAAGGACTTTCCTTTTGGTCGTCAATCAGAATTTGTAGAAGGAACGAATACGGTATGTTGTTCAGTTGTAATCCTATATTTAATAAATTAGTTATCATTGTAATTAATAAGATTAATATATATATTTTTCAGTATATTTGGGTGATGCCTTCCTCAAGTGCACGTTGTGCACAGTTACCGAGAGCAGCGGATAAGGTCCCTTTTTATATGGCTTTAAAGAAGTTTCGTGATTATTTGAACGGTCTGATCTCTGAAATTGACGAGTGCGAAGTTGTTTTTCATGAGCCAAAATCTTCTACCAAAAGCGGCACTAGTTCTCCGAATGGTGACTCTAATTATGGTCTTGATAAGTGTGAGACATCAACTGTGGTTAGTGCTAATGGAGAAATTTCCGATACTCCAGTGAAAAAGAAGCGTGGTAGACCAAGAAAAGGGATGGAGAAAAATAGTGGTGATCCAAACAAGCCCCCAAAAGTAGTTAAAGCTAATAAAGAAGAGTTCAAGTCTTCTTCTGGGGGCTCGGATGAGCCCCAGAGGAAGCGAAGAGGGAGACCAAAGAAGATAAAACCTGAAGACGGGGCGCCAGCTCCATCAAACAACAACAAGAGTGGAGTGGCGTCTAATCATAATTCTGCCACAGAGGGATTTGAACGCGGGGGCTCAACATCCTCAACAAGTGGTGCAAATGGACAAAAGGCATCATCAGTTAGCTCCGGCTACTCAACCGGAACCACCGGAAGTAACTCAAGCGAAGAGAGATGCAGAAGAGATGAAAATGGATCTCTGTCAAACGCCGGTAGCAACGGCTTATCTCCATCCCACCATTCGTTCACAACCCAGTCCGACTTGTCTTCCGAAATCAGTGCGGCTATCTCTTGTGGATCCGGCCCTCCATCCCCCTCAACCAACAACAATAGTAATAATAATCAGACTGACACAGTTTTTGATAGTCTTTCCATGTCAGGCCAGCAAAGAAATCAAGACCTGAATCACCATAATAAGCAACTACTAAATTCAATGCATGCAAACGGCCAAACTCAAGAATCTCCAAACTGTAATAGTCTATATCAACCTCAAAATCATGTTAGAAATAACATGGAATCTCACAACCAATCATATGCACCACACCCCCAATATCCTCCTCCGTATGACAATAGGTTTCATCATGACAGCAATAGATCTCAAAGCTATATCCCCTCAAACCCCAGAGGTAGGCATATTAATTTACATAGATATTTAACATGTTATAATCTTGCTTGATAATCTTGATCAACCTATTTACTTATATATACTTACTAAAAAACTTTTATTTATAGAACCAGAACAAACTATGCAAGCCCCTTCATCTCACCCCTACCCCCACCAACAACAACCTCAGCCCCCACCTCCTCCTCAACAACAACAGCAACATCAGCAACAACAACAAACTCAAAACTATGAGACCAATAAATGTGGCGTGGTTGACATTACCTCTAAATCTCTCTCTGGCCTAGAGTCTCTGGTTGACCAAATCCCGAGTATTGCGGATGCAGAAGTCAATGGCCCTGGAGCAATCAATTCTTTGGATCCTTCAAATCCACACTCTCAAGGGATGGCTGCCCTTTCGTCAGTTCCCTCCGCATCCAGTGTGTCCCATCCAAGTCACTTTGGGGAATCTTCCTCAGGATTTCTGCCGTATGGTCACCATCCACCTCCTTCAACGTATGCTGCCGCATCTCACTATGCAACTTCGCCGTACTATGCGTCCGATTTAAGTCCCTCGTTCCCCGTCAGCTCTCTAAGTTCTCCTTACTCCTCCACGCCCTCGTTATTTGCCTACCCTGGTTATCCTGGACAGTACCATTCCGGAGCGGGTGGAGGGGCCTACGGCTCAACCACCTCGTCCCTTCACCTTTCTTCGTCTGCATATGGAGCTTCGGGAGGATATCCCACGGGAGGCTACCCTGGCCCAAATCCCTACATGCAGGGACACTCAATGTCATCATCTGGTTCGTCCCCAGCAATGCCAGGCAGCCAAAGGTATCCTCAACGTCCCTTCCACCTTCGTCAAGATGGGATGGACTTAGGCCCCTTGGGATTTGGAGGCTTTTGAGCAAGTTGTTGTATTGATTATGTTGGCTTTAATATATGATGGCAACTCGTAACTCATCTAATTGTTCAACCAGGTGCCAAAAATGCGTTGAAAACAGTGAATTAGAAGAATTTATGTAACGATTGTCCATAAAATTAGGCGACAAATCATTCCATACAAAAAAAATTGAGTACATTTTACTACTGGCGCAAGTTACGTTAATTTACCTTCCATTTATCTTCCTTTATCATTCCTAAGAAACTAAGAATTACATAGACAACTTGAGCAATATAAACTTAGACATGAATATTTATGCAAAAATTCTGCAGGGGTGGAGAAAGACTGTTTGGAATGTGACATATTTGCACAATCTACAGGAACTCGTTTCCCTTTGTGACTAAATTGAATTTTTTATTGAAAGACATACTCATAAGTCATATTTAAAACTCAACAAACCCATCCTGCAGACTGACAATGATATAACAAAGCAAGTCATTCATATATTATTATTAATATATAAATATATATATTATAGGAGGAGAAAATTCATCTAGTTCATTGTAAGGCGCTACATAAACTTGTTAGTTTTCTTCATATATGCGGTTCTTAATCATGCTTTAAACGCCAGCGACCGCAAAACTCAATCAATCATTGTCATTTGCCCCAACAAACTCATTTATTTTCTACTATTATTTTATGCGCTAATAATAATAATAATATTAATGACAATTGTTATTATTTTCTTCAAAAGTAATAAGAACGAGACAAACAAAGCAGGGATACAGACATATGCATTACATATATATGAAGATGAAATAAACAAAAAAAAAATCAAGATAATATGTGATGTGAGACAGATGCTCATTACTAAACGAATATGCAAAATAAATTTCGTCAAACTAATAATAATACTTGACGAGTAATAAGACCAAATTTTGGTCACTTGAAAAGACAAAAAATCCTTCATATCCTGCTTATTCATCTCATGATGTTCACTTACATACTCTTATCATTTAAAATGTATGGAAAAGGGTTAAATTCATCTTGTTAAATGTCTACCTTAATTTAAAGTGAAATTCTCGTCGTGCTGTATGTAATTGTTAGCATATGTGTGTGTAAATACGCAAAGGTTTCTTGCATATAACTAGACGCATCTCACATTATTATGCAAGCTGCTACAGGAATAATTTACCCAAAAGAAAGTTTTGAACCCGTTACTACTACATAATAAGGGCTCGGGATATTTGTTTGGCAGGTGCAGTTTATATAAATATAGAAAGGTTACATCAGGTTAATTAATACTTGTAAAACAATTAAAAAAAATAGTTCAGTCAGCCAACGTACAAGTTATAAACTAAATAGTCATTCTTCCAGAGGAGAGCCTGGGGTTAAAATACACACAGAAACTATGAAAATACTACTACTATCTACCTATTACGTGTACTTAGGTTTTAAAATGTTATTATTATTATGCAATTAATTACCATTTAAATATATAAATATAATATTATTCTCTGAATAAGAAAGAAAGTAAATGTTTGGATTCGAGTGAAATGTGCAATATTTATTATCATAACTTTAAAGAGGTTGTGAATCATTATTCGACAGTTTTTGTGTAAAGATCATTTATTTATAAGAAATTTTCTTGATATCAACTATTAAAACCTTCAGCCAGTGAGTAAATAAATATTCTTCATATTCATTCGGTCAAATCTCAAATTGTCTCCTCTCATTTCTTTATATTAACAAGCTCCTTATTAAGTTTCCTCCATCATAACAGTATAAGCTCCAATCTCATTAATTTTGTCATTTCCACAACTCCTTAACATCTCAATTGGAAATTTCACGGGGCATGAAAAAAGCCATAAATCTTTTTTACTTTGATTGGTAGACAATAAAGCAACAATGACGCCCATCACCGCTGTTGATGACTTGATCATGCTTTGTCCACTTAATCCAACAAGAATAAAAGGTAACCCTCCCATTCAAGGACAGTCCCAACAAATCCAAATCCAAGGCTGAGTTAATTTCCTCTGGCCCAAATGAAAGGGGAAAAAGTTGTGAATGCAAAGAGAAAGTCTTTCTCTGAATGCATCTTTGAGCACCATCAAGAACTACTTTGGTCGGAAACTGGTTCCATACAAAGGATGGCCCTTTATTCAACCTTTCTACTAATACATTTCTAATTTACTCAAACGGGCAAAGAAGAAAGCAAGTGGAAGTCACAATAGGCCCAACTTATTGCTTGTACAAGAAAGACGGATGGCTAAGCTTCATAGTACTCATTTCCTCTCAAATACTATATCATTTTATATCGTTTGGCTAAGATTTATTAGCTTCATCATGCCATTCCCAGTTTTCTTCAAAAGTAAAAGAGATTTTAGGTTGATATCCTAAATTTTCTATGAGACAGAGTGGGCAAGTTATATGTATATATATATATATATATATATGTAATGGTCTGTACATTATGTACATACGTACGTATTTGCACAAATCCTGTCTCGCGTGAGAAAAATATTTTGAGTTTCCAAATCTGACGAACCAAAAAAAAATCCAAAGTCAGTCATACGGTGACCGAGTCATAATATTTGGGGTGGTTATTAGAAAACCATAAGAGTTTTATGTACTAGTCGTTGTAACATGATGCACGAAATGTACAAAAGGACTTATTTACTAGGTCTTTGATTCACGCGACTAGTTGTTGGCTATTAAGATAAGACGTCGTCGTTATACATAACCCCTTTGAACTGTAAGGAACAGCATGGAAAAGCCACTTCCGAGTTCATATATGTACATATACAGAGCTATTATTCATTTGCTTATGAGTTGGTTTGCTAAAGTGTTGTTTATTATATACAACAAGGCTTACATCATTACTAGGGAAAGCTGACTAGCCACGCCACGCCAAATACAAATGAAATGAAAACGATTTGGTATTCCACGCAAGGAAAATGAATGGGGGTGAAGTTATTTAGCCAAAGTTGATGATTTGAACGGGGACTCAGCCAAAAGCGTTCACGCCATTTCTCCCAATTTTAACCCTCGCTTTCACCCGCTCTCCCCACATTTACATTTCAACACAAGCTGAGTGCATAGACGCCAAAAAAGTGGTCATTCAACCACTGGCACTTGAACTAATCACGCCAACCTCTGGACAACCAGACAATTTTCTTTCAAATTCCAATTAAGCAACAATGATCCCATCTCAATTCTGGGTTCTTGGGTTTGTGGGAGCCACAATTTTAATCTTTTCCCCTTCAGTGAGCGGAGCCCTAAATTGTTTTGTGTGCAAAGATTGTGAAACGAATTTCACATCCTCTCATGTCGAGGAGTGTAGGAAAAGCACGGCAAGATGCATTGTAAGCTGCACACTTTCTCCTTCTCAAATTCCCCTTTCATCCTAACAAGATTTTGTTCATTTTACAGAAAATTGTTTACTTAAACGGAGTTGTGGACCGGGCCTGCGGGGACACAAATAAATGTCCAGGTCGGGACAGGCTACGACGTTCTATCCTTGAAAATGATGATGAAGTTGATGCCACCCCTCATCATCGTGCACGTAAGTATTGGTTGCTTTCTCCTCATTTTTTCTTGAGGAATAAGGCTCATGTATGTGCCATATAGCACAGACCTTTTTCTTTTGAATATGTGGTTCATTGCATAAAAAGTAGGTCATACCGTTGAGTCCAGAAATGAATGGTCCTAATTAAGTCACGCGATCTAAGTCGAGTGAGAGTTACTTCGTCAAGATTTTCTCCATTTTCCCAGCTTTTCATTAGAGCAACATATGTATATGTATATATATATTCAGTAACTGACAATAAAAGCAAGGCAAGACAATAGATATTCATGTTGATGTGTGTGCTGACTCAATATAAAAAAATAAAAGAGGTATGGTGAATTTCCTTGAGAGAGTTAAAAAGTAAATGTAAAAGTTGGGAAAGAAAAAGAAAGCCGAATTATAATTCATTGACAGCTTTTCCCTCCTAAGTAATATCAATTTGATGTCCACGCCACACACTCACCACACACGCACATGGACACTTACGGATTCTTTCAAGGACAGTCGTTTAAAGCAAACAGTTCATCTCATCACTAATTCAAAAATCTCAATTGAGGATTCATTTCCAAGGCCAAGTAGATACTGGATCAAATATGGATTCCTTATTATGAACGATTCACCGGATTTTTCCACTTTCTCATCATAAATTCATGCAAAAATCAACCCTTTTGATTAACTTGGAAAAACCCATTGCATGTCCCTCAAACAACCATTTGCATATTATGCTAAAGCACGAGAAAAGAGAAAGATATGGTTTTATAATTGTAGCAATTTAGACGAGTTTAGTTTTACATGTGAAATGGAGGTCATTAAAGAGCGCATCTAACTGGTATTTTGGTGCAGGTCGAGGGCTGCTGCAACAAGGACCCACGAGCAAGGAGTTGAACGGCGTCAAAGAGGCCTCCTCCCTTCACTGCTGTTCCGAACATGAGTGCAACACGGCCACGTCTCAACTTGCCTCATCTTCCCTCGTCACAGTCCCCTTAACCCTTCTTTTACTCCACAGACGGTACTGAGAAAACTAGGAAGGAACAACAAGACCTTCTTTTATGTACCTCGTAAAATAATTAAATGGAGTGAAAGTAAGAGATGGGGGTATTTAGGTGTATGGTCATTTACCTCAGTAGCAGGAAGCACATTTTATGACGGAATAATCACCAATCATCAACAAATACAAACGTCTCATCAATAATTATCAGCAATACAAGCAAACTCTGCACGCTATGATATAGGAACAATATACAACGGCTACTTAGGGAAAGCACCATAAAATTCATGGGAAAATTGTAACAAAATGGTAAAATTTTATTTTGCTAGTTGCATATTTTGTTTTCGTAAATACGATTGGCTGTAATATTTTATTTCTTAGAGATACTCGTATTTTGGTACAAAACAAAAAGTAGAAATTGAAATTTAAAAAAATCTGAATAAAATATATGCTGCTTAATTTTAATTAATAATCGTGTCTACTTCGGCCACTTTTCTGTCTATCGTCACGGTCTCTGTCTCGATGACTTCTTCCTCCTTCGTTGTCCCTTCCCCTTCCGTAATCGCGTGAACGGTCACTGTGTTTGTCAGAACGATCTCGATCGCGATTTCTGTCACGGTCACGGTCTTTATCACGTCTGTCATAATCGTAATCTTCGTCCCTTGTTGATTTCTCCTTTCTTCTTCCGTGATCCGAGGATTTCTCTTCCCTTCGTTTCTCACGATCGTGCTCTTTTTCTTTCTTTCTCCGTCTTTCATCTTCTATATAAAAAAATAAAAAGTCACAAATTAACACCCTGTCTAAATTATAGTCATGTGATCATAATTATTAATTTAGATAAGGTTACAAATACCATCTGAGGAATCTGATTCTGAAGTGGATGATTCAGATCGCCTTCTTCGCCTCTCATCTTTTGAATGTTTACTTGAGGATTTAGAAGATGACTTTTCAGATTTCTTTGAAGATTTCTTCTCGTCTTCAACATCTTCCATGTCATCATCATCGTCCTCCTCTTCTTCCAGTACGGACACTCTCTGCTGCAACTGATTATTTTCTTCCAAGATATTTCGTTTCTGTAAAATCATTCACCAATGGTATTTACAAAAGTGGTTCCATTTCATGTATTTCATTTTATAGTTAACCTGCAATCGAGGTAAGATGATGTCACACACTCTTTCCTCCCGAAGCAGCTCATCAACAAATTCATCGACGTACGTCAATACAAAGACTAAAGTAAAGCAAAACAATTGTCATAATGTTTGTTTATTAAGCTAAATATTAATTGTGTTGAACGTACCTCCTTCTCTATTTTGTCTTCTAATTTTTCGATAATCATTCAGTAAGGGTTCCAAGTAATTGAAGCAGTCCAAAGAGCTTCCCGTAAGTCGCAAGTAAAATGCTCCCAACACTCGTACATATTTAAATTCTTGATTTTTGATAAACTCTATAATAATTTCCTTCTCCGGCTGAATCTGGAGCATTTTAAGTGTCAGGCAGAGGAAAGGCGTTACTTTTACGTTCCCCCCAAAAACTCCCCCCACAAACCGCAGTTCCATCGCCTTATCCACCAACAATTCGGCTGAAAATTAACCCAAAATAATTAATAATAGCAAAATATTAATTTAATTGATAATAACTTACCCGTGAGAGCAAAACATTCCTCCTTCCAATATTTACTATCATAAATTCTGGAGCGGATAATTTTCTCCACGAGATACTGGGGATTTGTCCCCTTAATGGACTTGGCGTCCTTCACCGTCCGATTCGCCATGTCGCAAAAACAATTTATTTTACGCCGAAAAGAACAAACTTTCCTAGACTATGTAGAAACTAGAATTTGGCTCTGAGCTTTTTGTGTTGGGGCAGATTTAGATATTTTGTCCATGTAAATTGTAATGAGAAAACTGACGATGAGACAAATGGCAGTTTGAGACACGAAGATTTTTGTTGCATAATTGATTTATTCTTTGATTCTAACAGTTAAATGAGAAATGGATAACAATTTAATAAAATTCCCATTAACTGGCTCATGGTTAATCACATTAAGAACTGTGAATGTTGCATTTTTTTCTTGTTTTATGCGGAGACGGCAATTTGGGGACAATTTGGAATACTACAAAGTGTTGCCGTCATTTTCACAAAGTCGGAAGAATGTTGGTCGGAAGAACTGTTGCCGTAAGTCCGAGCTTCTAAGCTGTCAAATAGCACAGGCTTTTTGCAGTACTGACATTCCTGCAAAGACCACATTTTGGATATTAACAAAACTTCTTGTAATACAAAAAGTTAATATATCATATTTCTGTCAGTACGCACTTTGGAACAAACTTTGGCTGGCTTCAAAGGGATTCCAAGATCTGTCCAAACTTCCACCAGGTCAGCAACAAAGTGGTCAATCATCTCTCTGGTGTGGTGAGGTGTTGGGGCAATGCGCAACTTCTCTTGACCCCGAGGTACCGTTGGGTAGTTAATAGCTTGGACATAATGACCCTTCCGTTTCATCAGCTCATCAGAAAGTTGACTGCTTAGAGACGGGTTTCCAATCTACATTTAAATATGAGTCATATATAACATGATGCAAGAATAAGCAAATTATCGGGAGCAATTAATACTCTCAAGTGTTTTGTTTATTACGTGGACGGGAATGATGTGAGATGGAGTATGTTCTACAGAAATCCCTGCATCCATTAACGATTCTCTCAGGTATCGAACACTGGATTGATGGGCGGCTCGTAGTTGACGTCCTTCGTCAGATCGTAAAATCCTAATGGAAGCCAATGCACCGGCCAAAACCGTCGGAGGGAGAGAAGTGGTGAAGATGAAACCGGCAGCATAACTTCTAACCATATCCACCAAATTCTCACTGCCAGCAATATAACCTCCAATATTTCCAAATGCTTTCCCTAAATAAATAATCCAATTTATTACTATGGCCTTTTGTTTCCGTCATGAGTGACAAATATTAGATTTGCATGTCTGCCTTTACCTAAGGTACCAGAGATGACATCCATTTCATCCAAAAGCCCATCTCTTTCTCCAATCCCAGCTCCATTTTCCCCATAAAGACCAACAGCGTGGACTTCATCAATGTACGTGATGGCTCCATATTTGTGAGCAACTTGACAAAGTTCTTTTAAAGGACAAACGGCTCCTGTCATGGAATGTACAGTTTCAAACGCCACAATTTTTGGTGTCTTTATATCCACAGTTTTCAAAAGGGATTCTAAATGTTCGGGATCGTTGTGCTTGAAGATATGTTTAGGGACCCCGCTGTTTTTTATTCCCTGAATCATTGATGCGTGGTTTCCAGCATCAGAAAAGATGTGACATCCTATTTGACAAATAATAAGATATTTATATATACACATTAGTTTTGTTTTCTACAATTATCTTCAGTTGCAATTACCTGGGAGGGATTTTGCGAGGGTGAAAAGAGTGGAGTCATTTGCCACATAGCAAGAGGTGAAAAGAAGTGCTGCAGATTTTTGATGCAGGGAAGCCAACTCTTTTTCCAGGGTTTCATGGAACATGGAATTTCCAGAAATGTTTCGGGTTCCCCCAGCACCTGCTCCGTGCTTCTCCAAAGCTTCCCTACGTAATATTCAGTAACGATTGAAAAATGGAAAATTATGGAAACAAAATGAGTTATTACCAAACGGCTTGTTTCACAGCCGGGTGGCAGGACATTCCAAGATAATCATTGGAACACCAAACGGTGATTGGGCGTTTTCCCCAACTAAATTCGTGAGCTGCTGGGAAATTAGTGGCCATGCGGTTCACCTTTTTGAAAATGCGATACGAATGATCGTTTTTCTTTCGCATGATTTGGTCATGAAAGAACTTTTCATATGGAAACTCTTCGCTTGAGCCATTCTTCAGCCGAATCACGTCCCTTTGGACCTCAGGGCTGGCAACTTTTACAGCGTCGGGTCCCAAAGTAGAAGAGACGTATGGACAACCTTTTTGTTGGGGCTGCACTTCCTCAGTTTCTGAAAGAGACAAATATTATTTATTTTTGCTGGCAAACCATCCATTAGCTAAATATAATGACGACGCTCATTACTATACTCACGTGGGAGAGAAGAGAGGGCCCGGCTGACAACGGGACAAGCTTCCCCATATTTTTTCAAAAGTGTTACTCCATAATTACGGACAAACGTTGTTGGAAGGCGAGTTAGAAATGGACACGGCATGTTGAAAAATGACTGTCAAAAGAGAAAGCAAATGAGTTATTTTTGGATTCCAGTTAATTACACTTTCAGTTGTTTTGTCCTCATTCTTCCTGTTTGCAAACAATTAAGAATAACATTCTTATTGTTCAGTATTTAAATGACTTTAATACAAAGTGTAATACAGCATTGTATTTTGTATATTGAATTTGATTTATGCTGAATTTAACTTACTTTTTATCTTTGCTTGCCACTACAGGACGTCAATTAAATATGAAAGACTTTATATCCTCAACTAAATCCTGTGAGATAAGTGGAACTGCTTTATATCATTCCAATATTCCATTTACCATTTTATAATAAAATGCAGTATTTTAATTTTTCTATGGAAATCATGGACCTGTCAAAAAATTCATGAAAAGCTCTAAGCCTGTAACAATTCTTCTCTCCTAAATGTGTCATGCAGGTGTTTTTATGCATTGTTAAACAAATTAAAGTGTTGAAATGACATCCAAATGCTAATGCATTTTCAATGTAGGCTTCCAACAATCAATTTTTATAATGCCCAAATCTTTTTGCATGCATAAAATAAAGTCCACGAGGCAGGTGGTGGATAAGACTTTTATGACACGATTTTCATGCAAAGCTACACTTTGAAATCAGTGAAATCGCAGGTTTGTCAGACTAATAATAATTGTAATATGACTCTTATCCAGTAAATTACAATCTCCATATGATTTAATTATCTTACCGACTAATATTCCTTAAATGATTGGTTTTAACTTTTATGACGGCTGGTTGGTTGGATATTCTATGTCGACTTGTACGAGTTGTATATGTATACGACCCGTGTTTGGAACGGTTTCAAACTAACAAACAGAGGTGTTTGAGAAGGAGTGCTCTCAACTGCTGCCAATTGCAGATTGTACTTTCTCACTCTGAATACAATTTAATATATTATGGAGTGGTTAAGCAGTAACTATAGAATTAAACAGAAAATGTATGCATATGCATTCAGCCTCTAATGTCATGGGGTAGACATTTACATTGTACAAAGGATTGTCCTTCAATCAAACTCATTCCATAGTTAGAAAAAAAACGTGATATGATAAATAAAAGTGGCTTTTTAATGGCATTTTTTAACTCGTTTGACTGATTCATATAAATTTACAAAAGCGGATATAACCGGATAAGGAATGGAATTATCCAATATAACAATGGAATATCACAAACAACGTTAACCCAATCTTTTTACTTAAGATTAAGGAAAGTTTGTGTCAAATAAGTGAACGATATTGAATGGGTTTCATCAGTACATGCACATATGTATGTATTCTTAAGTAGGTTGGTTGCTCATCAAAATAGAAGCAACTCGACACCAATTAAACAAACAGAGTCAATTGATTTATTTATTTTGATGCATCTAAACTTAGCTTTTGATTACTTTAAATTAAAACCTTTGAATGAAGAAGATCTAGGCCAAATGAAAAATGAATTAATCAAAAACCTGACCAGATCAATTCTCAATTCCTTCAATTGCCTTAAATTGTTTGTTTGTGTGTCGCGTCTCCAGATAGATTGCAGTCCTTCAACTTTTTGGTTTGCAATTGAAAACAATTGCATCAGCACTATTTCATGATTATATAATAAAACTGCTGCAACTTTACATTATGCATTGACGTGTCTGTAGAGAAATTGACGTCGGCAATCTTTATAATAGGCCTTGTTCATCTGCCAATTACTTGTTCCCACATGATCTATTGCCTTTTTTGCCAAGGTAATAATAACATATTATACCTTTTTTCAATGAAACCAAATATAGAAACTATTCTGGAAAATATTGAGAACAAAGAGGAAAATAAGATTAAAGGACTTTGTTAGCAAAGCATCGTGCAAGTTGCACGGTGCAACCATCGTTTAAGAACTTTAAGATATGTAAAACAGAATATGTAAAATAATTTATAATTTTTGCATGCAAAACTTGTAAACGGAAATTTTGGTTAATTTCTGTGTTCAGGAAAAAATATTTAATATCTATTTTAAGAGCTTTTGCAATGTGTACGT
Organism: Proisotoma minuta; assembly: GCA_034698145.1. Taxonomy (NCBI): domain Eukaryota; kingdom Metazoa; phylum Arthropoda; class Collembola; order Entomobryomorpha; family Isotomidae; genus Proisotoma; species Proisotoma minuta. Next base: position 18,458 of record JAQIXN010000236.1, read on the forward strand.
GTGTATCTTATTTTGTATTGCTTGATTGCTTGCATGTAGCCATATTTTAAAGAAGCCTGCTTCTAGAAGAGAGTAGATGAATTTGCACGTACAAATGCAAATATATTTATGTACAGAATATTATTACAGCCTTTTTCAGTTTGGACGTGACTCCAAACTTGTTGGAACATTTTTCTTTGACCTTTCCATAATCCATATTTGTGCTCCACACTCCGAAATAAAGAATCGTACGTGAAGTTAACCATGAGTTTATTTTGTCCAATTGTGTGCATATGCTAATAGTTATATTCAGAGACAAAGTGACAATTTACTTATATAAACTTAATGTTTATTAATGCCATTGTATTTAACACACAACGGAAGTACATATAAATTCTAGCGATAGTTGTAACAAAAAATAGCTCCGGCTACATAAAATGTTTAATTTGACTGCAGTTTGACTCTATGATTATAGAATAAAAAGCCTACTACTACTGTACATGGTGAAACACTAAAATATTTATATGGCACTGGTAAAAACGTTTTATTGTTAATTGTAATAAATATTTGAAAATTTGTTAAATTAAATATTTCATACTTTAAAGCAAAATACGTATATTCAATTATTTTTTTTGTAAAACATGTAATTTGAGTAATTTAATGGCAGTAGTGATGAATACGTTTGTTTTCTTTGATTACCTGACATTATTCAGACTATTTGGCTTCGATATCTATATTTTAAATACGGCAATCAATCAGACAATTCTAATTATAAATTTAAAGGCACATTGTATTTGTAATCTCAATTTTAAATCTAAACATTTAAGGGTTATGGCATTATAAATAATATCAAGTCAGGTGAACTACTTACAGCTGCACTTTGCAGTCATCAAGTTCATACGTAATAACAATAACAAATTAACATACAACAAGTACAAGTCAGTACAAGTAAAATAAATTAAGTACACTGGTAATTAAAATTTGTTAAGTTACAACTTTAAAATAATTAAAATTGGTCAAATAGTTCTAGGAATTGCATGTTCTGTGATATTCTTCAATTTTTCTGATTGCTCTTAAATGTTCTTCCATTTGCCTTGTCAGAGTCTCAATTTCTCTGCGCACTTCTTCTGCTCTCCTTTCGTGTTCCAAATACTCGTTTTCCATTTCTATGAATAAAGAACAAAAACAAATGATTAAACGATTAAAACATTAACTGATGAAAAATTTCAAAACTTACCTTGAAGTTCTTTTAATTTGTCACCAACATTGTTAGCTATACGATTTGCCTTGTTTTGAAGCCCATCCTTTTGCTCTGCACCTTCAAAAAGAGCCAACTTTTTGGCCAAGGTTTGAGAAACTGTTGAATATTCATCTTTTAAACTGGAAAAACAATAACATAGAAACATCATTATACTATTAATTAGAAGATATAAAAATAAATGTTACCTTGCAGCATTTTCCTGAACAGCAGTTGCGTTTTTTAAAGCAGATTCCGATTCATTTTTGGCCTGTTCTCGACGTCTTTCATTTTGCAAATTCTTTTTTTGTAGCTCTTCCAATCGACGTTTTAATTGTTCAATTTCTGCCAATGATTCTCCTGCTGTCTTGTCAGCATCAGTTGTCTCGCTTCCAATCTAAATATAAACGAGACAAAAATTACAATTATAAAACTTTCCAGTCTAAAATGATTAAGCTAAACCTGTTTCAAATCCATGTCTGCTGCTTCAATATCTCCTCGAGCCTTTTCAATAGCAGATTCTGCACTTTTTTGGGCTTCCATTGTTTTCTCTAATTCATCCCTGACTTGAACTGCTTCTTGGAGAACGTTGTTGGCTTCCAGCCTATTTAATCATTTGAACACATTATTTAAACCAATTTTGTACTCGGTCATTTCATACGCTGTTCTGTCTGCTTGGCTTTTAAATGTCTCCGCAGTTCTTAAATCTCCGTGAGTCAATCGGATAATTTCATCGATGTCAGTTAGACTGGCAATACTTGTCTGAATTCCCTCTGCTAATTCTTCAATTTGTTCTGGTTTTAGTGTAATGTTTTGTTTCAGCACCTTAACAAAGTAATAATCATATTGATAATACTAATATTTGAGCAACCCAAAAAGAGATCTAACTAATTACATCTCTGGCCAAAGTTCGAATTTCTTCTGGAGTGTCTACAAGCGTCTCCAAAAACTTTTTGATCTCATTTTCCATTTCTTCAAGTGTTCCCTTTGCCTTTTCTGATACATTCTTTGCTTTCGAAATGTCTTCAAAAACCTTTTGAGCCATATCCTTGGCTTCATCTACTTCCATTTTTGTCGAGGTAACCTGCGCACAATTAATTTTTTTTTAAAAATTAAGCTAGTAATTTCTCAGTCAGTTAAATTACGAGTATATTAAATATGTGCTTACAGTTCTTAGTAATTCTTCTGCATCTGCATCTTTCCTTTTGAGTTCTGTATAAGCATCTTGGGCATATTTCAGGGCGTTGTCTGCATTTGTAACCGCACCCTCACAAGAGAGTCCTCCACATTTCCCACACCCAGCACCACCACAAATAGAGTCGCAAGGATCTCCACCTCGATCACAAACCAAAGTGTTGAGATCTGGGAAGTTTTTGTTTATATTTTCCAAGTTTCCATCCAATTTTTTCAGAGCCTCTGCGACCTCTTCTTGAGTTCTATTCATTTGAGGACTGATTTGAATCAATAAGGCTTCAATTCTTCTTCTCTGGCGTTCCGAATTACTCAAAGATATTTGGACTTCATTAGCTCGACGGACAGCATCTTCTGATCTTCTTTGTGCATCACGCGTCAAGTTAAGAGCTCCTGTAAATTATTGTTTTTAAATAAAATTAAAACAACAACCTACTAGTAATAATTGAACATACATACCTTCGACATTTGCTTCTTGAAGATTGATTGCTCTGCTTTTCAGATCATCTGCAGAGGATTGAAGTGCATCAACTCTTCTTTCTAGTGCATCCAGAGAAGCATTTGCTGACAAAATCCCTTGAGTAATGTTTGTCAAAACTCCATCAACATTATCCAACTCTAACGAAGTGTCAGAGAAAGTTGCCCTAAATTTCAATAATAGTGAATTGAACATTATGTACTTTGACAAAATTAAGGGAAACGCACTTTCTTTCGGATATCATGGTGCCCAAAGTTTCCAAGTCATCACTACTGATGCTAGAACTTTCCAATAATCGCTTCACTTCGTCCACTCTGGTCTTCATGGTTTCAAATTCTCTGGTGTATGCACCTGTAGCTCCTTGTTGTTTAATTTGAGAGGCTCCTTCTACAACCCTCTTTGTTTGATCTGTTAATAAGTCCGAATTTAGTACCCTTCCAGGTATAATTGAATAAATTAAACTGCCAACTTTGTAGATTTCCAATTATCCTATCCCAGTTTTCGAAGCACTCTCCACAAGGTGAGCAGTTTGGAGCTGACCCAATGTAACCACGGGCACATTCGTCGCATTTATTGCCCCCAATACCTGAATCGAACAATTTTTTATTTTTATTTTTATGATAGGAATACCATCTGAAAGAAGAAATTGCATTACCAGGATGACACACGCAAGTCCCGTCGAGTCGATTACATTGACTAGTTGACGAACCCCATGAATTACATTGGCAAGCTGAAAGCAAATTAAATGAAAAAATATTTCTAGTTTTTATTTTAGAAGAAACGTACGACGACATCCAATGTCAGTATTTCTGGGATTTCCCCAATAATCAGCTTGGCATTCGTTACATTGTCTTCCTCCAAATCCTGCTTTGCATTCACATTGACCGTGATACTAAATTTTAAAAAAATTAGTAACTTTTACCAAGTTTTATATAATCACCAAATTGCTTACCAAATTGCATTGTGTACTTTTCGACCCAACAGGGTCACAGGCACATGGCTCGCAACCTTCTCCACTTGCAATTTTCCAGTGATCTTCCTCACATTGGTCACATGAGGCACCGATGACATGGGGAAGACATGGGCATTGTCCAGTTATTCTGTCACAAGGCCACCTTGTAGCATTTGTACCCAAGATATCACAAACACAACCTAAAATTTTAATTAATCAAATTAAAAAAGTGTTCATTTTAGAATTCTTAAACTTCATTCTCTTACTTCTACACATTTGATTAATTGCATCTCCGTAAAAACCAGCTTTGCATTGGTCGCAGTTAAAACCTTCCGTGTTGAACAAACATTGAACACACTGACCAGTTTTCATGTCACAATTTCCTGGTCGGGACAAATCAATGTTATTGTTACAACTGCAGGGCCTGCACTGGCCACCAGGAACATCGGGATTTCCAAAATGGTTTTCAGCACACATGTCACACCGTGGACCTGAAATGCATTTATAATAGTAATATTTTAAATAATTATAATAGTTGTAAGCAAGCAATTTCGATAAAGTACTCACCAGCATATCCCTCAGCACATTCACAAATAACATCATTTGTCAATCTGTCTAATGCGCATCTTGTGGCAAAAGAGTGGCCACTTTCAGCAGTTCCTGGACAAGGACAAGCTCTGCATGGAATGTCCACTCCTAACCGCGGATCTCCGTAATGACCTTCCACGCATCTTTATCATCAAATTTTAAAACAGTTAGTGAAGGTTAAACGAAACAAAAATATTCCAAGTATTTGTAGTGGAGTACCTGTCGCAAGTTGATCCAGTTGTATTGTCCCTACAACTTGTGCAAGTTCCAGTAGCAGACTCGCAGACATCTGCATGTCCATTGCAGTTGCATTGTTGGCAATTGGGGAAGTTCCAGTAACCTGGTTGACATTGATCACACTGTCGTCCATATGCATTTGGAATGCAACCGCACTGTCCAGACTGGACATCGCAAAAATTATCCAAGGATCCAATATGATTACATTCACAAGCTGTCAACATAATAAACAAAAATATTATATACAAATTAAAAACGCAACAACAATTAATTATAGACATACGTTTGCATCCTTCAGGACCAAATCCGTATGTTCCAGCTGCACATCTGTTGCATGTTCTTCCTACTACGTTCCTCTTGCAAGAACATTGACCACCAAGAGTGTCACAAAGACCACTTGTAGAACCAGTAGGGTCACATCCACATTCAAAAGCTCCGTCGTAAACGACGTATCCTACACTATAAAGCAGTTTTCTGCATTCTTCTGGTGTCGGATATTTGGTGGCACTAGCAAAAGATGAACCACAACGATAGCTGTCGTACAACTGTTTCCTGTACTCATTGAGTGGATCTCCTTTAAAGAATGGAAGCTCATCCGTTTTTGGCATCAAGACAATCTGAAACAGATTAATGTCAATTTCAGATGTTAATTTTTTTCAGAACTATATACTTTTTAAAACAGCATATTTACTTACCGAATCTATAAGAATGGGTTGCAGTGGCCTATCTGCACTGCGTGGAATTTCCAAGCGGATTTTGTAATGCTTGTTTGCCTCAAGACAAAGTGAAGGATACATTAAAGCTTCTCTAGCCTCTATAATAATTAAGTAGGTATATGTAATTAGAATTCGTTAGAAATTGTAAAAGTTGACTCTCACCAGCCCTAAGACTAACTGAAGTTGGTCCTGTTTGGAACTGGCTATTTGCACATGGACCATCGGGGTCAAGTTCTTGTTGAGGTAAAACCATAACATTTACCAGTTGCCAACCAGGTACCTTTTTGGCAAAAGGAAAATCAAATTTAAAAAAATATGTCGAAGAAGACAATAAAGCACTTACTTGAGGCTCATAACGAATGACCAAATCATATTCGGTGGTAGTAACTAAATCTGTTATGTCAAATTCAATAAATGAATCGTCTTGAGCCCTCACAAATCCCGGACCAGTCCAAGTGCTATCTCGACCATCTCTGTATGGCTCCCTTATGACAATATTAGAAGGTGGAACAACTGCAGTTTCAGCTTCATAAGTTTTGAAATCCAAGTGGCCCGAGAAATAGCCTTGTTCTGGCTGGCTACAATTTCTGCCAGCAACATGGGGACGGCAACTAAAAAATAAAGAAAATTAAGTTTAATTAATAAATAAGTAAATATTTAAAACTAAATGAAAATTGCTTTATTACCGACACTGGCCAGTTACAACATCGCAAAAGTTATCGTATGCACCACCAATGTCACAATCGCATGGTTTACAGCCATCCCTTTCTTCTGACAGCCCCCAATATTCTGGCAAACATTGATTACAGTCCCTTCCAGTAACATGGCGTTTACAAGTACACTCTCCTGACACCATGTCACATCCTTGATTTCCAATCGTGCCATGCAAGTGACATGTGCAAGCTGAAAACATTTAGTTTTCTTTTTATAATCTTTCATTTTTAACAGAAGTAAAATATAAAATGGCTTGTTTCTTACGTTCGCATCCCTCGTCACTATCGTCTCTAAGATTCCAGTAGCCTGCTTCGCACTGGTCGCATCTTCTACCCACAACAAATGTTTTACAATGACATCGTCCAGCCTGAAGCCCGTTTTCAGGATCACTTTTCGAGTCACAAATACCATTATCCAAGGATCCACGATTGTCACAGTCGCACGCTGATATTAGTAAGAAAGTTACATGGTAATTCAATGAACATTACTTTTTTAATTGGAGCACTTACGTCTGCATGCATCCAAGTCAGAAATTTCACGGTCCGGGGAAAGATAAAAGAATGTTTTACATTGATCGCATTTGTGTCCCACAGTGTTGTCTCTGCAGTTGTCGCACACGCCCCCACTCACTCTGCCAGACGCCTCAAAAACAGCATTATCAAAATGGCAACTTGTTGCGTGGTTGTTACAGTTGCATTCTGCAAATGGTTTACTAAATTTTATAACAAATATTCAAAAGAAATTAAATGAGAAACTTACTTTTGCAGGCATTGGTCTCTTTTCCAAAAGCAGGCTTCCAAGGTAAATCCCAATAAAAATCTTCACATTTTTCACAATTTAAACCTTTTGTATTATGTTCACATTCGCATCTTCCATGAACCATGTCTTGTCTAGGTTCGACCCCTTCCAATGGCAAACATCTTGAAGCATGTCCGTAGCATGAGCAAGAACCTCTGACAGTGATATCGTATATTGCATAGTAATATTTTTCCTAGTGAAAGCATTAAAATAATTTAAGGTTTTGTTTTGTTAACTTTATAATCAATGGAAAATTATTATTACTTGAATGTCATTTCTTTTGTCCAAAAGATCGTCACCTAAAGTATGAAGTTTTGTGAGGTTGATTCGAAGGTTTGTCATTTTTAGCAATTGCTGAATTTCAGGAGAGTATGGATCTTTAATATTGTGTCCACGGGGCAAAACTCGGTAAATGACTTCCCCTTCTGTTGATGGGGCCACGGCAGAGTAACGCTGCTCACAAATTAGGTCAGAAATGTTGACCTGAGGTCCTTTGCTTATTCCAGGGAAAGCATCATCGCAGTCATATGCAAAGTATCGATATACCTAACCAACAACAAAGTGGGTTTGATTTTCTCACCAAAGTTAATAACAAATATATAATGCTAGAACGTACGTGCCAAGTTCTCCCTTCATCGTATGACCTCTCAATTAGCATTGCTGCAGGGCGAAACGTTTTGAAAGTAATAATTAAATGCGTAAAGTGAAATTCGGCTTCTAGTGCCAATTCTATGGACACATTTTCCATTCCGTTTTCAGACTGCCACCAAGAGCGTTGAGCCGTCCTGTTCAAAATAAGTTTGAAAATTTCTCTTATACAAAAACTTGACCATTGTGGATAATATAGAAGGTGCTTTACCCAGGTGCAAAACGATGGACCAAATGTTCCACTCTGTGATTAATAGCTGGTTTACTCAATGTATGATTTCTGGAATCACACTTGAAGCATTTTTTCTTGTCTTCCAAATGAGAAACTATACAGAAACGTTCCTATAAAAGCCAGAGACGAATTAACTTCTGTTGCTTGACTAAATAACTAAAGATTTGTGAATCGATCGAGATTTGTGGTTACAATTGTAAGCTTGAAAAATTTGACGACGTACCTCTCTTCTTAGACCACAGGTAGACGTAGCTGAAAGACGCCTTTCCCTGCCAATCATCAAATTACCGGTGGCAGGATAACAGGCCTCTCTGTCACAGGGCTGGGACCTTGGCCCGTAGCCTGTTTTTGCATGCAAATTATTGTCAATATAAAATGAATGTCATATAATACTGAGTTTGGCAGTGATAAATTTCATAGCTAAGCAAGACACAGAAGCATAACATCACATGGCAAAAATATCAAATGTAAACGTACAACGTATTGCAAAAATTATGACAATATCATGAGTATTTTAAATATTAAGTGAATATATATTTTTTTGTTTCAATATTAAATAATATGCAGATAGTTGACATACCTTTAGAATCTAAATTACTACCAAACAATTTATTCGTAAGATGAGTCAAAGGATGAACATTGTCTGTCCCTCGATCGTCATCTAGCCCATTAAAATATGTAATGTTGCTAAACTCGAAAGATGCGTTTTGTCCAACAGGGAAAGAAAATGTTTCATTGACGACAGCAATTTTTCTGACGCCTGTTGGACTTTGAGTTTCTCCTGGGATTGTACGATGGTAGGTGATTTTAGTTTCCGATTTTATTGTTCTATTGGAATGTCTCTCTTGGTGTCGCGTTATATTCTTTTGGTAACGTTTCTCAGAGTATGTTCTGGAATAGCCCCCAACACTAACTCTTCTACGGGGGCCACCTGGACCCTTTGGACCCTTTGGACCCTTCTTCCTCTCCACTTTTCCAAGAACAAGAGTTTGGGGAGAAGTCCCTTGCATCTTCTTTAAACGCCCTATTTCAAGAAATTGAATGGTGATGGGTGTGGAACTTTTTTTTAACCCATGATGATACCACCACCAACCATTTTCCACCCTGTACATCAAAGTGAATAATCGTCCAAAGTTTGGACTCCAAACTAAACTCTTTCTTCAGAGTCCCATTACGTCCCAAGCCAATTTAGTTTGCCGTGAGTGACAACTAAAATGATGTTAGCATAATATAATATATATTTATATACAATGTATTTTTCTTTTTGTGACAGTTTCTAACCCATTAGAAATGTTAAATGTCATCAATTTCAACCCATTTTATAAATATTTACAGTATTAATATCATGTGTATCTTGTAATCATAAACAGTAAGTAATTTTATAATATTTAAAATGTTATTTTTATGCTTGTTATTTTTTCTTGTATTTTTAAACTATGTACAGTTACGGGTTTTCATTAAGATTTAGGTTCAAATTTTGAACAAGCCAAGTTTTAAGCATTCAAGCAACAAAACAACGCATGCAATTCTTCAAGCTTGCATAAGAGAATTATTCTTTACCTCTGGCCGGTGTCCTTCGATAACCATTGAATTCATCTGACTGAGGCTGATCAAAGTCTTGGGAGCCTATTTGTGATATACCTGAAAAATTTAGTTGAAAGAAACTTGTTTTACAGGGAAAAAATCCAATCGGGTATTTTAGTAGGAATCACTTCAAATTACCTAAAGCTACAACTATGGTTAAAATTAATATGGAGATGCTGTACGAAGCCATGTTGGACTATAATATCGGATTGAAGGACGCAAGAAAGAACAAACTCCACACTGGCTGACGCCGATATTGTATAAGATTAAATGGCACCGGAAACTCTGCTGGTCAATAATTTTTGTTTTATCCACATTTTACTTCATGAAGACAAGTTAAAGGACAAACAATAAAGAGAGTGAAAAAATATTTAACCATTATTACATTGCACGTTCACATTCACTAAATTTTTTAGCACAGTCTGACAATCACAAAATCACACTTCCTATGAAATCATTCATTTTGACTCACATTTCACTGGTTTAAAGCCCTTCGGGTAACAACTTTTTCCACAAGTTCATTTCCAGAAATAAAAGTTTGTGTATAAACAATTTACATTATTGTTATCCTTTGTTGCGTGTCCAAATGTTGTATGTCAGAAGATTAGCTGAAAATAACGTACAAGTATCAATTTCGGTCTCTAATTACATTAATCATTTTTTCAATCATTGATCATCACAATTTATGTATACCGATCTGACCAAACCTCCAAAACTAAAACCAATTGAAAACGTATGTAACTACACAATCTGTTGTATCTTATGTCAGCATGAAATGTGAAGACGTATATACATATACATATACATATATATATCAAAGATATACAAACAGTTTTTAAAAAAAACATTGTACTTATTATTGATTGAATCACTTTCATCTTCAATATTTCATTAAAACTCATTCAAGAGATACCACAATTTATTATTAGTCTCTAGGTTTTCTTGATTGAGGAACTGAATCAAATGAGACAAAATTATCCCATATACAATATATATATAAGAACTCAAAAAATAATACATATAAATATATAATGAAACCTCTCACTTAATAGTACTTAATACTTTTGGTTTGAAGATTCCATCCTATTTACACAGTCACTACTCAAGTATACATTAACTGGACCATATATATTCTCATTCTCTCACCAGAATTCTTGTTTGCAGAGACGTCGTTCTGCACAATAAAGACGATAAGATAACACTTTCTCGACTCTCCTCAGTTCAATGGAATGAATGAAGAAGGATCAATTCAATTAATTCAAAAATGTTAACAACTGAAAACCTCCGCAAATATTATCGAGGCTCAAAAGTAATTTCTGACGAGTAAAAAACAGAGAACAGTTTGAAAATGAAACAAAGCCCAACCTATATATAATTTTCAATTTGTATTTTAAAAAATGCAATTGTATTTAACGGAATGGTTTCATATTCATAATCGTGTCTCAATAATAAATGCTCAGTCACGGCAAGTAACTCAGGGTGTAACACATTGTCTAATGTAAATCTGCACAAAGACTTTCCCACACCTCTTCAATCAACAATAATCATTCCCTCTGCTGAGATGAGTCAAATAAGTATGGTTTATTGACTCTTGACAGTTTATATTATACCACACATATGCAAATGTTTGGCAATGTGTAAAACAAATAATAATGCTGCAAATAAAGCATTCTCACCATTTTGTCACACTTGAATTTGCAGAGTTGTTTACTACAAACTATGTTTCGGAGAGAAAAGAGGAGAAACGAGTCGGAGTATTCTTCAATATGAAGACGTTGAATATTTATACGACACACACACACACTTGCAGAAACAATCACAGGAAGGGAAGTTGTGGGTGAGTTTGGTGTGAAGAATGTTGTCCAGTCGTTTGACAAAGAACCACTGTTCAGCCACCCTCGCAAGAAGTTGTAGTCTTTGATTTAGCCAAAGAATTAAGTGTAGGAGTGGATGAGGATGGAATGTCTTGGACTCTCCTCAAGAAAAAGATATCTTGAGATTTGGGATCCTTCTCTCCCTCTCACTTTTAAGGTCCCTTATAACTGGAAGACCATTCATGTTTTCCGGGGGCATCCAAACAACCACTTTCATCTTCATACCATTTAAGAATAACCAAAAGCATCAATAGTTCAATAGTTGTAGTTTCATGCCGATTCTATTTAATGCATTGGATGCGTTATTTTATTTTTAAACATCGTTTTATTTGAGTATTAAAATCTGTACATTTATAAAAAATTATTTTAATACATATACACTTTCAGAAAGACTGAATGGTTCAGAATTTTCCTATTATTCCATGTCATTTTTATTTTGTTTAGCTCTGAATTGGACTTCGCTATAAAAAGTTTTTCCTGAATTTGATTTCGAATTATTTGAGCTTTGCCGTTCACAACCCGAAAGACACGAAAACAGTTCAATATATGACCTCCGATATTGTTTGTTGGACACGGAATAAATTATTGGATTCCAGACCGCAGATCCCCAAGCCAATATCGAAGCAATGATGTGCAAGATTCCAGAGAAATATCGCGTCTGTAGAAAAATAGATCCAGAGTTATAAAACTACGTTCATTAAAAACTACTTCTTATCCACAAAAGCTTACCTCATCATCAATGACATTAAATATCATTAATGGAAGAAATGAGATCAAATATGTAGTGAAAATAATAAACATCATTTTGGTAAGACGAATGTCATCACGTCGTTGTTTAGCTTGAATATCGTTGTTGGATTTATCTCTATTATTTTGTATCTGCCGATTTCTAAAAGGAGCCAATAATGATTTATTACATGTCACATATTCATGTTCAAATTTATTTCAATTTACCTATGCGCTTGCAGCGTTTGTTTGCTTTGTTTCACTTTGATGAAAATGCAAGTGTAACAAAAAATAACTGTGATGCAAGGAAGAAGAATGCCAAAGATGAAAAGAAATTTCTTTGGAGAAGATCCGTTTTTCTTTAAAATAGTGCATGAGAAGCTTGTGGGGTCTAAACCAAGTTTACCCCAAATTTCAAGTAATGGCATCAGCAGAATTACAAAACAAAATGTCCAAACAAATGCAATCATAAGTGCCACGTTCTTTGGTCTGTAAATTCTGTCGTATAAGTTGTAATGGGAAATCAATACGTATCTGAAAGAAACCAACAGGCATTTTTGAGGTAAACAGGTTAGAGCTGCATTTACTTACCTATTGATTGCAATAAGAGTAATATTGAGAAGAGATGCTCCAAAATTAGTGTAAAAGAAGAATGGGAAAACTTTACACAATACATCGTCAAAAATCCAGGCTTCGTGCTAATATATATATATATTTTTTAATTAGTATAAAATTAGTATAAAGTGTATAAAATTGAGTTCTATGATTTACAATGTATCTGGAAGCTGTAAGAGGCAAATTTATTGCACAAAACAACAAATCGGAGAAACACAAACTTAGGACAAACCAAGTTGTTGCATTTCCTCTTAGTTTGCTATTTCTCCCTAGTGCAAAAATTGTCACCAAATTCCCTACATGTTAAAATTTGGAAATTAAGTAAATGTATTTCTGTTACAAAGATTACGTATGAATTACCAAGAACTCCCAAAACAACAAATATTATAGCAAACGATGCTGCAATAATTGTGGCTGCTCTTGGAGAGAAATTTGAGACGCTGTCACTTGACGTCCCATTATTCATACTTTCCTGGATTTGTTCGGAAATTTCACTTTTATTTAATCCAAATATATCCATTTTCACTAAAACTGTTGTGGAAAATTCTTAATTTTAAGAAAGATGTCAAGTGACAAATTAATGTCAAATCCCTTGTGTTTGCTAGGATAGATAAGCCCAAAGCTGATTTGTCCAATTACTCACCACTTATTTTTGAACCAGCATAGAAAGGTTACTTTGTCAACTTTTCAAAAAAAAAAAAAGTTCAATGTTATACAGATTTAAATCGTTAATTTTATTTTCACAAAAACATAGAACAAGAAAAGAAATCTGGGCTATTTTGCAATGGAAACTCTGAAACTTTGCTACCTGTAATATGCAACTACCTACCGAATGCGAGCGTTAGATGCAACAGGGATAAAAATACAGACAAAGAATGAGATTATTGGACTGGGATACTTTTTGGATCTGTGAGAAACTGCCGAGAAGAGAGAGAGATGTTATAGTCCTACCTTTTGAATACACAATAAATCTCATGGAATGGGATTTCGTTGAGTGAATAAGATTTTTAAACAACGAAATCAAACAGCTTCCTTTCCTCACCGACCTTTCCCTCGTGAAGAAGCTAAAATCGGTTTAAATTCCAAATCCAGACCCTTTCTCACTCGCTCAAAGTTATTTCATGACAATATAAATAAATATTACATTCTCATTCGCCTTGCAAGGAAATAAGGGATACTTTTAACCATGAATGATGAATTTGAGAAGTGTACAATTTAAAACTAATATTTTTACTTCAGTAACTTGATTTTATTTGTCTCTTGGATCAAACTACACATTTTATACCTTTATATAAAAATAACTAAAATCAAGTTTGCATAAAACAAAGCTTTTAAACAATTATAATATTATATCTAAAATAATGGCATAATTAATTTGTAAGGAATCCATATTAAACACACTAATACATTTATTATTAAATAGACTATGCTTTCAGATCTCCGTAATTGGACAAAGAAGGTGAGAAGTGGCACCGTGGAATTGATGCAGAAGTGATGGATCTTTCGTTCTCAATGAAGGGCTCAATTGGAGGGACGAGTGGGGGCACTTTCTCCCTCTTCCTTGACAGGGCCATCAATATACATAAGATAAGAAGGGCACCACCGCAGTGCCAAGCAAAAGTTAATAATATCCAAATTAGAGCACTGTTAAAATCATCACTATTTGTCCACGTCAAAGAAGATTGAGAATTTGAAGGGCTGAACAGAATGAAGCCAGCTTGAATATACCAACTTCCATGGAGTAGCGTGAAATATGCCCGAACAAAACGAACGATTCTACTCCAAGGCATCACAATTTCGACAAGACTTGCAAGAGAGCAACCAAAAATGGCACAGACAAGAAGAGCGTGAATATACTGCTCCATAAATGCCTGATGGGATATATGTAATTTGACCATGAGTCCTTCAATAAAGAAAGCTAGGGCTAGTGTAAATTTTTCCAACCCCCATGGCATTACTGTATCGCAATAAAAGACCAGGATATCCACTAACCCAGAGAGTGCAAAAAATAGATAAATTGTGGCGTACAAAATATCAGCCACAAATTTGAGTTCTCCATTTGAATAAGCTGCTGGGATACAGATGAGAGCTCCAACAATTGAAACGCATAGTTTTGTTATCCCTTCCAATGGCCATTTGCTAAGTCTGCATGCGAAACGTCTTCGTTTCTTGCTGATGCTGCTACGACCTCCTCTGGAAGACGATCGTCCATCGTCCATTGTGTAATTCCCCCCAGGAATATCTGTTGTTGCATCCAATGCCCATTTTAATCCAAAAGCTATGAAAATGCTCCCTGAAAATAAAGTGTAATATATTTTTTTATTGGTTATGAAAAAGATAAATTTACACCTGAAAAAATTACCTGGCAAAACATATCCCCCAAAATTCGCCATTTTACAAAATGCTAAAAATACAATATTCAAAATTATTTCGGTTTAAAAAAAGGAAGAGTATTTAATAATATTCACCACTTACAGTTTCCTTATAATATATGTCAGATCTGGGAAAGGATTTGCTCAACAACTATTGTTAGTTTCCGAAACTGAAGCTTTTTCCATCACTGTATGTACTGCAAAAAATGATCAAATTTAAGATGATTGGGTCTCATTTGAAGAAATTGATTTACTACGTTATACTTGAAGAGATTCCATAAAAAAACGTAAAATTGGTTCACAAATTATATGTAAAGTCAGAGTAATTATAATCGTTCATATCACACTGCACAGATTGTAAGAACAAGGACAAATACATATGATATTGTGCAGATTTAGTTCATGTTTATAGGAAATGTGGGCCTGATTAACTCTTTTTACTCACTGCCTAGTTAGTGCTTGCTGAATCATGGGATAATCTGGAGAAATTATATTCCATAACATGACAAACTACTACGAGCTGAAATAATACCCTCTGAATTTATACACACTTGAGCCTTTAATGTCTGCACATTTACTCAAAAAATCTTTTATAATCTTAATCCACAAGTTTTTAGTTTGTTGAGACTGCAAACTGCAGAAGATGATCTCATATGCAACTTGCTCTAATGAGTTACGAGGTTTATCTTGCAAGTTTATTATAGAGTTTATCTTTGTGGTAGTTCATGACACTGTTTGTTTCCGCTTGTAACTTATATGCATTTATTATTGATTTCCATTTGCTAGTTTATAATATAATTTCCGTTTGGGTAAAAATGATCAATTGAATAGCAAAAGCAATAGAGGAAATCCCTTATTTATTGAAATATACATATAATTTGCAAGTTTTGTGTTGTGTGCGTGGGAATCATGGCTATTTTTAATCCATTGTCTTTGGTTTCACTCTTATTGTCTTTGTCTTAAAGACTGCTAAACAAATTATATACATAGACATTTCTGAAACTGGTTCATCAACCGAAAGTTAAAAAATATCGACATGCCGACTACAAACCAAGTTGTGCAGAATACTATGATATCTAATATGTCTCAAATTTTGTCTCAATTTGAGCACAAGCTTGCAAGTTGCAAGCAGCCATGAAATAGCCTTTATCTACCGGCTTCTTCCTCAATTTGACATTTGATTATTACGACTACAATTGAAGCACGTTTCTTCTTACCTTATTCTTTTGAGCCATGTACTTGTTGAAAATTCGCCAAACTAATGTATTATTCTGAAAATCTTGTGCTGGAGTGGTCAGATGCAGCTAAAGTTTAAAGCCCCCTGTTCCTTATCAATTGCACAAACAAGTAAAGGAGAGAATATTATTATTAAAACTGGTTTATTATGTTTGTTGGTCTGAGGTGGAGTGAATGGAGAGAATGTGTCATATTAAATAGCATTACTTTTTACCTGATGTATTCATGAATGGCTTACAACATTGCTTTGCATTGCATGGTTCAGACCAGAAAAGAGGGTTGATTTCATATACAAATAATAGCCATACTACGACTCTTTAAAAAAACCTTTGATCCTGAATTCAAGTCGTCGAGCCCTTATTCATTGTGTTGTAATAAGTCTCGGAAAAAGGGCTCCGTTTAAGTACCTATGTAAAGCTCTATGCAATTGTATAATATGCTTATAAACAAACGAATGCAGGATTTTATTTGTTCACTCTTTAAGAAGAGTTATCTTAATCTTCAAGTCTTAAAAGGGAGATTGAATGCTGATGATCTAAGGGTTATCTATATAAGGGGTATTAATTCCCCTTAGGTATTAAAAACGAGGGTTATTTTGACTATGGAACGGGAGTTTCGGGGAGACATCTTCTGCTTGCTATCGTTATGACGTTGAATGGTATTCTGGGATTATGTTGAAATACATTGATGACAGCTGAATTTAACTTTGAGCAAAAGTTCGGCTGTTGTGGGGCACTGACGTTGACGACCCCCCTTGACCTCAGCCCTGACACGGTACAGGAATGTCGAAGAAATGATCCTAATCCACCTCAGAAAATTTAAGAATTGGATTGTTTGGTAAAAACTGTGAAATTTAGGTTAATTGCAATTTATTTGTAAACTTTGGTTATGATTTACAGGTCGTGGACTTATCTTTGGGCGTTCTGGTTTCTTCTTGTTATTTTTGTTCTTTATTACCTCAGGGGACCTTTGAAAATTTCGGAAAATATTGGCATGGGTAAGAAACAAGCTAATTAGTTGTCTAATAAACAGAAATTAAAGCAACTTGCCGGTTATTTTTTAAGTTGATGAAAACAAAATGCAATACTAATTGTAATTTTATATTGCAGCGACAATGTTTTTGAGCACATTGACTCCAAAATTTTATGTGGCGTTAACGGGGACGTCTTCCCTAATTTCGGGGTTAATTTTGGTACATAGGGTTTTTAAAAAAGTTAGTAAAAAGTTAAAATCTTGTAATATTTTAAAATATTAGATTTTCGAGTGGTGGTATTATCGCAAGTATGGAACTTCGTTTATTGAGCAAGTTTCTCTTAATCATTTGGGGCCATTGTTGGGGCCCCCGGATTATAATGGAAACACCAACAATGGGGAAGTAAATGGAAACGGCGCAGCGACACCCGCACAAACACAAACCACACCAGGTATTGTTATAATATAGAAATCATACAACTTGTGCTAATTATTACAACTTTATTTTCATGTAGAGTGTAAAGTTTGGAGAAATCCCATGAATTTGTTTAGGGGTGCAGAATATTTGCGATATTTCAACATAACAAAAAAAGAGCCTCTCACTTTCTACGACATGAATTTGTCAGCTCAAGATCACCAAACATTCTTTACTTGTGATAGCGATTCAAACAGACCTGAATACTCCAGTAAGAGATTAGTTTTTCAAACATTTTGAATGTGGTTGTTAAAAGGTTTGGTTTTCATTGTTTTATTTAGTTATGCAAACTGCTTGGAGAGAGCGAAATCCCCAAGAAAGAATTAAAGGGGCAAGGGCAGCTATAGAAAAGAATCCTGACTGCGCTTCCGCATATATTCTCTTAGCCGAAGAAGATGCTTCCACTATTTTGGAAAGTGAAAAATTACTCAAACAAGCCATGAAAGCTGCCGAAACCAATTTAAGAAAATCTCAACTCTCTCAACCGCATGGAAATATGTGCGATAGTGTTCTTCGTAAGTCAATTTGTTATTATAGATTTCATTCATATACTTATAGAACTAGACAGATGATGATAATCTCAAACATTTCTTTAGGACGGGAAATGAATGTGGTAATATACATCAAACGACGTTTAGCAATGTGTGCTAGAAAATTGGGTAGACTGAAGGAAGCTGTGAAAATGTTTCGTGATGTAAGTTGCATAACTTTATTTTTTATAGTAAATAATTCTAATATTTCTAATAATAATAAAATGTTTCTTTAGCTGACAAAAGAAGTACAACCAATTATGAGTGTACTCCATGTTCATGAGAATCTCATTGAGGCGCTTTTGGAGATGCAAGCATACGCAGATGTTCAAGCTGTACTTGCAAAATATGATGACGGTTCTGTCCCAAGATCTGCCGCATTGTGTTTTACATCCGCACTTTTGAAAGTCCGTCAAGTCTCTGAAAAGTAAGAATGAATTTCCAGTAAACAGGTGTAATAATTGTAGAAAAAGTCTAACATTAAATTAATTTGTAGGTTTGTATCAGAGTCTGGTCTTATCAAGCGAACTTTAAGCGTTTATGAAATGAATGCTATAGAAGCAATCCATCGGGCTGTTGAGTATAATCCTCATGTTCCAAAGGTATTTCTTAACAATTTTATCTTGAATTGAAATTTCATGAATAATTTTCATTTGCATCTTAAAAACAGTACCTGTTGGAGTTAAAACCGATGGTATTTCCACCAGAGCATCTGTTGAAACGTGGAGACTCTGAAGCCGTCTGCTATGCGTTCTTTCATCTCCAACACTGGAAACGAGTTGATGGTGCACTACAATTATTGGCTTGTACGTGGGAAGGCACTTTTGCTTCCATTCCCCGACCATTGGAGAAAGGAAATTTATTTTTCCCATACCCACCATGCACTGAATGTCCAGATCGTGAAATACTGCCAGGTAAAAAAAAAAAAAAATATTTTCATATTTTCATTATTGAAAAATTGATTTATTATTGCTTTTTAAATCAGGTCATCACGAAGTTAGTGTTTTTCCAGAACGTGAAACGCCATTTTTTATCATGTTTACGGCTGGACTATGTACTTTCACTGCTCTTATTGCTTTCCTAACTCATCAGTATCCAGATCAAATGGCTATTGTCGCAAAAACTGTAAGGTTTATTTTTTTTAAATGCTACTTTAATTATTTATTTATTTTTTCAAAAAAAATAGGTTGTTGGCTGGATGTCACTTCCTGTAATCTACGTTTTGGAGAAGTTGGAGAGTCTTCTCCCGTCCAGTTTTATGCAAGTTTTATCACGAGTATAAAGAAATCATCATCCCGAAAAAATTGGCTGTCGTCTTATTTCATATAAACTTTAGTTATTTTGGCATTTCAGGTTCAGGTAGGTACTAGGCTGCCGTTCGATTGAAATACTAAAATACTCTAGAGTTGTTGCTAAAATAATCAAACTTAACTTGAAAATGCAATGAATATGCAATATGTTTCCGATAGCGATCTCGAGTAGTTGTTCTTCACAGACTAGTCATCCTCAGAATGGTATACCTGGCTTCCAAAGTACAGCTTCCAAGACGCTATCAAACATATTTACAGTGTAACATAGCATAATGCTAAATTTTATGTTTTATAAAATTGTTTTCTAACCTTTGGGAACTTGTTGATTTGTATAATATGATGAGCATTCTAACCATCACTGCATCAATTACATAACTTCATTCCAATTCAAATTATTTGATTATAATTATTATTTTTATATAAATTGTCTTGATTGATTTCGAATAACTATAAATTAAATTTTTGTTATTATTTTTTTAAGGCAGGTTACATACCAAATATTTGACAGCTAAAACTTGCCTTCTTTTTAGAAACTTAGATATATACATATTCCCAAAGAGTTAATTTGTTGCTTTATGAAAACCATCTCTGTTTTGTTTTGTCAAAAGCAAAATACGCTCTCTAATACTGTAACAAGTGATTATTTTGTTGTCATTATTGATTATTTCATTAATCATACTAGAAAAATTTCGAGTCGGGTTTTTGTCTTCCAATGGGTTTACTAATTGTGGGTTCTTAAATTTTTTAACGTCCCTACGTAATATTTACTAGTTGTCTCTCTAGTATATGACTTTTGTAGTATTATACATATTAATGGACTGAGATTGAAAAATGCAATGTTTCATCACAAACGGTGCAATGCTAATTTCTAACCCAAAGGTGATGGACATAAAGTTGCTGGGTCTTTTGTTGCTCAGCGGAACTGACTAGTCATACTCATTGAACTCAAAAGATGCTGATTTTGTTTGTTAGGTTATTTATCTTTAGTTATTGTGGCTATTTAAAAATATCCCATTTACCAAAATGCAAAATATTTTAGTATTTTGATGTAACTTTGTAGGCAGTAGTCATCCTTATTTCCATACTTGTATTGTAATCCATACGTTTTATATCAGGTAAATGTAAAAGATTACAAGCAAAATATGAAAAGATCTAAAATAATACCTGAATAAAGAAATTTGTTATTCTTGTGGAAATTAAAAAGTTTCAGTTGATTTTATTCATTTGCCATCCTATAAAATAAACGATAAATCAGATTTACTTGTGTACACAAAATATCCAAGTACTTGAATCAATAAAATATCCGGCTCTATATTGCTTGTTACTGTTATTAGAAAAAAATATACAAAAAGTAAACTGCAACTATATATTTTCCAAAAGATATATAAAAATGTTGAGAATAATTAGATGTAGAGAATAAAGTAACTTATTATTTGCAACGGTATTCGAATCTTGTGGTGTTGCAGATCTTGCATTCAACTTGACAGCACCACGTAAAAACACATTCACAATTCTTAGTTTCCACAATCCTTCGCTTTTTGAAACCCCGACCTGAAAATACACCAACAATCGAATGAGTGAAAGCCATCAAGTTAATTTATTTTTTTCATACAGCATAAAATATCACAGGATGACTCGTCTCCACTCAAATCACAAATGCGATTATGAGTCCCAGTAGACCCTAAGAAAAATGTTATGCTTTCAATTTATATGTATCGTAAACATTTAGCGAAATTAAGATTCAAGATTATTATTACCTTGGGCCACGTTGACTTGACAAAAATCAGGTGAATTGTCATAGTAAATGAGACTAAATTTGGTGGGTCGCTTGTGTCGTTTTTCTGCTGGGACCATGTGTCCAGAAGGTTTAAAAGTTATCTTAACTGCCCCGTCGAACTTGTCCCTTAAGGTATCCCCAATTTCCCTAAAACTGGGCAAAGTACTCCAACAAGTTTTCATAGAGCAAGAGCCACTCAATCCGTGACACTTGCACACTTTCTCCATGCTCTTCCGAATTATCTGCAGGCGACAGTGGCAAAAATGAGACAACTTCATATTGTAGTCTTATTGTACACTTACAATGCGACCAACTCGATTATTGTGTAGTGTAAATTTTGCTTTCCCGTCATTTCTCCCCATTTCTGTAGCATCTACAAATCTCCTCACGAAATTTGTGCTAAATTGTACAACATGCTCACAGCCATCCCATTTAAACTGTCCGTTGTACCTTGTGATACTTGTTGCTTTGCCATTCTGTAGTAATTATTAATATGACTTGAAGCTTTCATTGTAATTTCGGATATGAAAAATGAGTTGTGTTGAAAATTTACCGGAATTTCAGAAGTGCAGCCACATTTTGGATGTCCCATTGAACAACTTTTTGCTAATTTATAAATAGCAGCTGCAGAATTCATTGCTTGAAGAAAAGCAATTTCCCGTGTCCCCCCTAAACAAAGTTATCTTTAATTTTATAACTCAGCAATTGAAATTATGTCCAAAAGAAAGGGAGAGAGAAGCAAGTCTACCAAAAGAGGCAAAGTGAGACAAACGTGAGTTTTACATGGAACATGGAATTAGACTTTTCCCTTTACTTTGAGTCTCAAAGTTTGAGACATTTTGGGTTTTGTCTGACAATAAAACTATTCTCTAGTTCCAACTTGTGTTTTCAAACTAATAGATGAAAAACCGAGATTTTAAAGAAATCTTTTAAGTACCTTTAATTAGAGACTTGCCAAATAATGAAGTATCATGGAAAAACGTAGAGCAGTTCCATCGTTGAAATTGAAACTGAAATTGGCATTCAGAAATTCCTTTACGAATGCCCTGACCAATGATTTTGATGAGTTCTGGATGTTTGTTGCAGATTTGACGTTGCTTTTTATTGAGATTGGGAAAAATTTCACACATTATCCTGTGATTTCCAAACTCATCCAAAGATATTTGGTCAAATTGGCTGAGATACCTGGAGGAAAATTCCATGATTATGAAATTTAATTACTATATAATCTAAATGATAATCACTAATTGCTGAGACTATGACTACTAAAAACTTACCACCAAGATGAGTCGACCTCAATGACACAAGGCCCAATGAACAAAAGAACAAATATGAGTCCATTTACATGCATGATCGTTCAAGTCCACATTTGTGCAAATTAAAATGGACATGAATGGATAAGGCTATAAAATTTTCACCCGGTTAAATATTACGAGGTATGCTAATTGAATTGATTATTATATAGTATGGGTTATTATGGATAAGTCTTGGACATTAGAGAAGAATGTGAAGTGTGTCGTCTGAAAACGCTTGTTAAACTGAAGCTACCCGAAGCAATCTTGTTGAAGTAAAATGTAAAAGCAAAAATGCGACATTTGACGCAATCTAAATACTATTGCCGTTTGGTTGGATGAGTTATCGAAGGGGATATTGATACTGTTCCTTTGATGGAGGATGATATAATGTCCAGTCGAGGGGCTTCATGAGAAACGCCCAAATTATCCCGGATCAACGAGTCTAAAGAAGCGTGTCCGTGAAGTTTCCTCCCACTTTCCAACTCCGTCAAATCCTTACCCTTTGATCTTTTTAAATTAATTCTCCTTCTCTTCAAACTCTAAAGTTCAAAAGCCGTAATTAATGAAATGAAGCTTCCAGCAGAGCCTTGAGAGTCTCAAATTGGGACTCAAAATCTCATTATTATTATATATTATAAATTTATTTATAAACTTAAACGGATGTTCCATCTTTTTCTGCGAATCATTTCCAATCATCCTCAACAAATATCTTGTCCACAGAATATGCAACCTAAATAATTTGCTACTCCTTTTGTCCATCTATTTAGGGAGGGATTGAGATCCTTGGGAGTCACAAGTGTCGAAGCGTCATTTGTTAAATGAAAAAAAACGCCTGATAAAATAAATGAGCAAGCGTAACTTAATATCTTAATGTAAACTTTGTCAGCCAGACTTTGAGGAATCCGTAAATCTGTCATCATCTTTAGTAATCAATATTTTCATGGCAGTGGCAGTGGCAAAATATTGTTTCATATACTGCATTATTTTATTTCTATTATTAAAAGAATTTGCGACTCAATTTCTACAAACCCCAAAAGTATATTATTATGGATATGTATTGAGATTCATCTGAAGTCAAAACAATACAAATAAGTTTTTCTATGCAATAAGATTTTCTAAATTAATAGTTCCAATGAAGTATTGAAATGCAAGTGAGCAAAAACAATGTCAACAGCAATAAAAATATGGCACGGAAATTATTTAATTCATTATTTATTTGTATATTTTGTATCTAAATGAATGTAAATGTACGCGTTTTGCGTTTGGTACAAAACCTATCTTAGGATTACATAACTAACTTTGGTAGAAAACAGGATAAAACCAATTCAGTCTTTTTTTAAATTTATAAAATGTATACAATACTGTTAAAATAGCTTCGGTTTTAGTTTATCACATTGGGTCCGCACTCGGATTATATTCATACATCTTCCTGTTGGCGATCTGCAATTAAATATAAGGTAGTCAATACCCAATAATTGAGAAATAGATTTTTAACTGAAAAAGACGGAAAACTAAAACTAAGAAAATTTGCAAATAAGTATTAAAAAACAAAAGTTTTTTTTTTGCATGCACAATAATATTGTAGTACAATTGTAGAAAGCAGGGCAAAATAATAAAACTCTTAGCAAAACCGCACTAAAGATCATAATAATGCGAATTAATCAAGAGTAATAACTTCATCATCTTCATCTCCTTGATGATCAAAAGACTGAACGTTGAACGGCAATGAAGCCAAATGTTTCTTTTTTGGTGGCAGTGGATAATGTCCTGGACTTTCCATCGGTCCTTAAAAAACAAAATCACTTTAATTTATAATAACAAATTTCCTTGTTAATTGCAATATTATAAACTTACGCTTAACAGTATAAGGACGTGGGACTACTACTGAAGGACTTGGAACTGACAAAATGGGTGAATTGTTTTTCTGAGAAGAAGTTTCAATTAAACGAAGAAGTGGTATCGGTGTTGGCTGAAATGTATTTGAGCTTCCTCCAGTAGCTGGTTTATTAATAGACACTTGTTGTTTCTGCATAAAAGAGGGTTGAGATTTCATTGTGTTTATTTTTATCGGATTGTTTCCGGATTGAGGTTTTAAAAAATTGCGTTGAATCACGTTGCTATTATTGTTAGCATTATTATTAAAGTAGCTAGCAGTATTTGTAGTAGGACTCCCATTAGTATTATTCTTTTCAGGAGATTTTGTTGTCAAATCCACAATTTCAGGTTCGTTGTTGAATGATACACGTGGCTGCTGCTGAGGTCTTGGATAGGAATGTGCAGGCTGTGGCATTGCACTGGATGATGATGATTGCTGAGAATTTTGGT
This sequence comes from Proisotoma minuta, assembly GCA_034698145.1. Classification (NCBI taxonomy): domain Eukaryota; kingdom Metazoa; phylum Arthropoda; class Collembola; order Entomobryomorpha; family Isotomidae; genus Proisotoma; species Proisotoma minuta. Next base: position 43,319 of record JAQIXN010000236.1, read on the forward strand.
TGTTAGATGATCGACCTGGAATCGCTGGATTTGTCATGGCTATAAGCTTTGCCTGAAATGGCGAAGAACTTAAATATGAAGGTGAAGTAATGGTAGAATTTTGGGATCCCATATTTGAACTGTTACTTCGAGGCTTTTGATTTGTTAAATCAGTAGTTGTTTGCCGACGTTTAATAGGTTTGTTATTTGCACAATTGGTACTTGTTAGTGATATTTGAGGAAACTGGAATTCAAAAGAAGATTTTCTCATTTCCGGTAGCTAAAAACGAATAGCAATTAAGGCAAATATTAATATTTATAAAACATTTTTGATAACTCTATACAAAATGAAGTAATACACTACCTGGGAAACATTTGTCGACGGTGAAATTTCAGTTTGACCAATCATGACTTTATTAAATGCCTTGATTGGAAAATTTGGAACTGTAGGGAGCTTCACAGTGGCTTGTTTAGCATTTGCGTCTAAAGAATTTTTTTCGGGCATCAATGCTGGGGATGAAAATGTCTTTTCGACTTTCTTTAACCGTGGTTTATTGCAGCCTGTTGTGACTACTTTGTTTGATTTGGGAGGTGTGCATTTCTTCATAGCATGTGCAAAATTGTACAGCATCTGTTGATGTGGATTTGCTGAAGAAGTGGAAGGCTGATGACTAGGTGTTGGCTGCATATAATTTGCATTTTGTTTGGTCGAATTTTGTATGGCGGCCTTGTACATTTCTTGAAGCCTCTGATCTGTTGCTGAGTTGTCCATAGCATTTGTTTTTTGGCCAGTCAAACTGGACATTTGGGCAGCAAGGAAAGAATTGACCAAATGAGTAGAAGTTAGCTGGGCCATTAGGTAGTCGACTGAATTCATCGAGTTAAAATTGTTCAAACTGCCAGAAGATAATGGCAGTGACGAGGGTATGCTTGTTTGGCTTGCTGATGAAGCAGCAGCAGAAACATTCTGAGTCAGTTGGCGAATGGCGTTGGAAATGTAATCACGAGAATTAAAGCCTGAGTTTTGCCGTTGAACATTATGCTTCCTCATTATTGGATTCGACGATGAAAAACTATTCGAAGCCTATTTTAAGTCACAAAAAATAAAATGAAAAAAAATATTACTTATTTATATATATTGTAAAAAAGGAAATTACCATTCGTTGCCCGGCACTCTGAAACGACTGAGAGTGCGTTGGTACCATTGTATTTTTTGATACTGAACCCATTGTTTTAGTTTTCCAAACAAGATGCTGAAAAAATTTCACAGCATCAACTTGAGTTACAGATTCCACAGGTCCCATCTTTTCAAATTAGATTTAAAAAATTACAAATTAGGTCTGTATTACGGGTATTTAAAAAAATGTATATAGACCTGTATTTCCACATAGCGTTTGTACAAGTCAAATAGCACAGGTGCAACAACATTTTGTATTTTGTTGTTGCATGTAATGTGTTTTTGAAATTTAGTATACGTATCGTAGATGTTTAAACCGCATTCTGTTATCTGAGAAACTGTTTCCGTGGGTTGAGGAATAGAATTTCTAGCAGCTTTTTCACAGAAGGCAAAGGCTTCTTTAGAATATTGGTCTCTGTCCTCTGTGTACAGGTACGTATTTTTTGAGTCAGGAATTTTGGCCAATTGGATTCCAACTTCTGCCAACATTTGATGATCTCCAACCTCAGTGAGTACAGATAGTAGTAGTTGCATGGCTTTCGACATGTGAAACGCAAAGCTACCAGGACGATCTAGATCTTCAACTGGGTTTCTCCAAATTCCCTAAAAGTGCAAAAAAATGTAACTATATTAATAAATAATTTAATTGTTTGAATTACATTAAAAAAGTTGTTAGATTTTCTTTCTCCGTAGAGTCCAGGAATTCTGTCTGGACCGGCTGCGTTTTTCCCAAGCAAATAATCTCTTGCTGTTTTAAAGTCTTTTTTAAAGAAAACAAATGATTTAGATATTTTAAAATATGCTTTGAAACACTGGGGATATCTTAAATAGCATTCCTTCATGGCTTTGAGACACTTTGCTATTGCCAATCCGTAAGGAAGACTTGAAAATTGTCCCAAGAATTGATTTGTGTCGGCTTTGCATTTTACTTGTTTGTTGTTATTGTTGTTTTTGGCTTTTTGTTCTTCTTCTAGCTTCTTCTTTTTCTCAGCAGCAACTTTTTCATTTTCAGCAGCTGCTGCATTTTCCTCTCGTATGCGATCTCTAAATTCCGATAAAGCAAATGATTTTATTTCCGGTACAATAGGTGTCAATGCTAGATTAGAATCCTCATCACTGGATGAAGTAGATGTTTCTGAAGACGAGTTTGTGTTTGATGATGAAGAAGGTGCCGTCTTGGGTTGTTCTTCTGATTCCATTTTCTCAATTTTATCTAACAGCCCATTCACGATACTCTCGAGTATTGCCTTTTCCTATTATTACAATTATAATATGTAATTACAATGCATGTTCATAGGTATAACATTTCAATCATTTTCATTTTTTAGTCAAAATAACTAACCTTTTTGGAAATTGAGTCCTTCTTTTTGCCTTCCCCATCTTGATTACGGTTATGTTTACCACTTTTGGCAAATGGACTTTGTTCTGCGTTACGAAGAAAAGACAACAGTAACTCATCCGTCTCTTTTTTGTAATCTTTTGTTCTTTGGATAAATGTCAAGATACCCGAATGGATTCTTTAGGGATGGAAAAACAATTAAAATTAGCAACATATATATCGTTGTACAATCAAAAAACAAGAAATATTACCTATAATAAAGTTCAAGGGGTTCGAGAGTATATTCTGGTACATTGTTTTTGTTGTAGAATATTTTTGCTGGGTAAGTTTTACAAAGTGAATGAAGTAGCTGACTTGCTTTTTCATATTGTAAAAGAAACTTTTCGGGTTCGTTGGGTTGGAGCTTCTCTGAAATTTTTCCAAGCATGTAATGATTTATCCATGCATCCTCATGATTTGAATCATCTTCATCCTCAGAATTCAAGGGAGCTCGATAAATTTCAAACAAACCCTTTGCTTGAAGAAGACAGTCTGTCTTTTTTTGTTCAATTTTTTCAATTAACTCATGTTTTAGCATCTGATTACGGAATTTTAACTCGCGAGAAAATATGGAGTGCATTGAGTACAAGAAGGTTCCAAATTCAATTCGAACTTTACAGTTAGCAACATCCAAGGCTAAGGCCTGATTAAAGCATCGAATTACAGCTTCTGCTTCTTCTATTATTTCTTCAATGTTGTATGCGTCACAGGCGTTGATTTTTGCGACAATATCTTCAACAGTAGCCAGAGAAATTGCAGACCACGAATCAAATCTAAGAGGGCATACAGCAAGGTCCCATATGTAAAATTCAACACCGTCTTTCAAATTTCCATTTTTTAAGTGAAAGTCAGCCATGAGGTAAAAAATGTCAGGAATTTTCATTTCGATGCCTTTGGTAAGTATTGAGTCCGGGACATCTGACTTTCCTAGAACAAACTTTTTGATTTGCTCATATCTCTTTGTTGGTTTAACATCACTCGGCATTATTTCAGAGACAATTCTTTGGAATAAGTTTTCAACTTCTGCACTAATGCATTTGCTACTTCTGCTGTCAAATTCAGGAATTTCTTCTGGTTTGTAGTAATGGTATAATTTGCAGCACGCCTCCCAATCCAAAGGCATTCCCAGAGATCCATGGTCTTTTATATTCTTCAGTTTGAATTTTTTACTATTTGGATGACCATAAAGACAAAATATGGTTTGATCTAGACAACCTTTAGTTTCCTCAAATGAAGCATAATCTTCCAAGTCTTGTATTTCTAAAAGACGATCAATTGAGTATAATAAGAAGTGGCCATTGTTTATACAACATTTCCCAATCTTGCTTAAAATTTCATGACCCATTTGCAGAATTAGAATAGAGTTTGGAACACTGTCGTCTTCCATGAAAAATGAGGACTGGTTTGATTCTAGATAATACAAAACATTATGCAGAAGACACCATGGCTGAGTCAGTAAAACTTCCTTGTTTCCATTTGATCGCTTTTCCACAAGTACTAAAATTTTGAGTAGCATTCCTATCATGATTTTGTATTCCTTTATACTCATTTGATCTTTGAGTTTGTTCCATATTCGATCAACTAGGTTTAGAATTTCCAAAAGTTTATCTTCGGATCCACTTTTGGCAGCAATGTCTAAACATATTTCACATTGTTGAACACATTCAGGTTTTTCTAGCTCAAGATATGACTCTGTAAGGTAAAAATGATTTTTGATATCATCAGGACTATCCGAAGACAAGCTGAAAAGCAATATTTCTATTAGATCTTGATATTGTCGTTCCTTGTACAGTTCTTCTATTTTGCTCAAGTTTTCAATCTTCTTGACAAAAGCTATTTTTTCCTGTAGATGTACGGAAGAGATGACGTAATCATTTTCAGATGGAATGAAGCAAATAAAATCATTTTCTTCTTTTTCCAGCATCCTAATAATTAGTCCAAGTTGAGGAGTGATTGAAGCGTAGTCTAACAATCCTTTTCTGCATTGATGAAGGTAATTTTTTGCTTTAAGCCATTCTAACCTAAGGTAAAAACTTGAACTGGGTATGATGTAGCTTCCACAATTTTCCAAAATAAAAAGTGATGACTGAACGCTGGATTTTATATCTTCAGAATCCACAATAATTTCCAATTGGGCCAAGAATGCAAAAGTATCGTCTTCAACAGATTCAATAGAAGCAGTTTCATTTTCAGTGGTGAACAAGATTGGTGTACTACTTCTGTAGAGCTGGTACAAGTCTCGAAAAGTTTTTCTTAATTCATCAGACCAATGGCCCTTACAATTTCTTGACAACCAACGAACTAGGGTGGTTATAATTTGTAAAATATTTTGGGCCTTCCATTTACTAAGAAGCTCTGCAACATTTTGTCGTTCTTCAATTGTGCCAAAATATTCTTGTACTATCACGATATTTGATTTATGAGAAAATTGTTTTTCATTATTCCCAGCTCTCATTTGCCTGGATTCTTCAAATCTAATATAAATTATAGTGATTAATTTGTTTTCATTTTTTTTAAATTGATGTATGTTAACTGTATGTACTCACAACAAGGGAGGAGGAATAATGTTTCGAAGCGTTTCAGCAAATGTACTCTCAGGTTTTTGCCTGCTAGGAGTTGTGACTAAATTGCCACGAACTCTTTGAGACCTTCGTTGACCTTCAATTTGCCACCATTTTACATCTTTTCTATTCTTTTTTCTTTGGGATGCATCATCATCAAGAGCTTGAGAATCTTCTTCTATAGCCTTTTCATCCATTTCCCCAGCATCTTTTTATTATATGAAACAACAGTTAGAACAATGAAAAAATGAATTTTGAATCAATTTAATTCCATTTACCACATCTAGTAAGCGCATCTCTACTATCTTGAGCATTTTCCTCTTTATCTTCGCTAGTACTGCGACTTCTCATACAAGCAGCACCAGACGCACTACTACTTGCTTCTTCAGAATGACCATTGATGATGTGATTTTCTATTTCTTGTTGTGGAATAGTAATAGTTTCTTCTGCCTGGATTGTTTCTACGGTGGACATATTAACAGGCTGGAGTAATTTCTGGGTAAAAAATGTAAAATAGTGTTAGAATTTATTTTAAAAACCCTTATATACATAATAATTTAATGTATATGTACAATGTGCAAATTCAAAACTCACCCTATGACTTTCAAGATAGTCATAAAACTCCAATATAAGTTTCCCCAGATCCACCAGCGTTTGGGATTTTAATTTCAAATGACATTCCATAACTTGGCTCTCTTCTTTCTTCAGCTTAATTTTCTTTTCTTTGTTTTTATTAGCAACTTGAGCTATAAGATCTCTCGCCTCTCCCAGGTACTTTTGTTCATAAGATTCGTGAACATTGATGGGTGCAACAAACAGACTTTCATATTCGCTCTTATTTGCAGTCACGGCACTCTCCACCCACGAGTGATTTTTAAATACTTGACTTTTGAACACATGTCCTTTGATAAACCCAGAGTCTTTACTTAGTCCAATTGCACAGAACCGAAGACATCCCAACAAATCGTGAAGGGCGTATGAGATTGTCACAAGGTTTTCAATACTTCCCCAATGACCTGGACTACAATCCAAAGCTCGTTTGAATGCATCAAATGCCAACTCCAAATCTCGGATTTCAACCGCTACTTTTCCTAATCTGTACCAAAAGTTTACATTATTTGGCTCCATGTCTGTAACCATTTCTAGAATCACTGCGGCTCGATCTAAATCTTTCGTGGGATCCCGTGTGTATAAGGTACTCAGACATTTCAAGCAGCCCAATCGAAGTTGCAGTTGAACAGGAGAAAGCGTCTTACATTCGGCATCCTGATAAATAAACATATGAATGACTCATTCAGAATGAGGTGTCTAGACGAATTGAAATAATAATAATTAACTAACAGTCATGCCATTTACAAATGGAAGTTCCAAAATCTCTATGAACGTTTCCACGGCTTGGCCATATTCCTGTTTAACTGTCAACATCTGGGCTTTCTCATAGAGTCCCTTGGCTTGCGCCTCCTGCAACAATACAATTATGCTCAGCTCACTTTTTGTATAAAATTTAAAACAATGACAAAATTGGGCTTACTTGGGCTTCGCGACTGAGTCGCGGATTGTCGTCATCTTCGGACTCACTACCACTACTTGCCTCATTTAAGGCCCTTATCCTCATCATGTTTCAACAATTGCAACTAACTCTCATGTTATACGAAGAAAATTGCATTTTATCAATCAATGATCAAAACTTTGAATACAAAAAGTGATATTATGTAGATTTTGTAATTACTAACTAATTAATGAGATCAGGGAAGGTAAGATAAAGTCTTACCTTATGAATTGTACATGATAATCAATGAAGGGACATTTAACTTTTAATTATTGTTGACAAGGTGTTAAAATAAGACTCTGAACGTGAAACGTTGCCCGCTTAGAACTCGATGTCTGGTTGCGGGAAGATCTTGGAAGAAGAATCTGCGATATCCCAAAGTAATTAATTGGGTAGTTAATTGTTAATTGGAGGGGGGGCAATTGATTGTTGTCTCAGCATCATCGTCACTCGTCATTGGGACGGTGAGTGCTTTTTTGATCATTGTTATTCCCCTCTTTCTATTTGATGGAAACTTTCCAATGGATTTGAGATGCCGGGCTGAAATTTATGGAAATATTGGAAATTAAGGACGCATAACAATAAATCACTAGAAATAACTTTATTTATTTAATCCAACTTCAACAATTCAATCACATTCCTCATCATTTTCACCAACAATGCATTACATATGTTATTATTATTATGTTTTTAATTATTGCTGCTGTTATTATAGAATTATAGATTCATTATAATCTCTTTATTGTTAGACTGCTATCGGTACGTTAACTAAGTGAGTGGTAAAAGTACGACTCCTTTCTTGATAAGTTGAATATAATTTCTATTAAATAAGTTATGGTGCTATTTTTATGCAATTGCAGTTTTGTGGATTTACTTACCAAGTGAAGAGTATTTCTGTTTTAGTATGTCTTGCAACTAACAACAATAAGAATGCCGTATCATAAGAATCATTAAGTGATTATTTTACCCCTAGTATTAAAAATATTCCAGAAATATCCCACTTTCTCTCCTTGCATACCAAAATGATGATAAATTATGTTAGTTTGATTTTAGTTGTCTAAAAGTCTATACTATACTAGGCCATCATCCATCGTCTTATTACTCGTGTAAAAGTTTTTTTAACCAAGTCAGTTGCAAAAGTCCCTTTCCCAACAAGAGTGTTTTTTAGCTAGTCCATGCATTTCATTTTACATCTCTGGTCCTTTCTCCCATCTTAGTACAACATGCATAATATATTATGTAAATTATTTAACCAGCCCTGTTTTGCTTTGATTTGATTGACTATAGTATATTACATAGTTAGAAGGATTACTAGACTATGCTAAGGATGTGAGAGTACTAAAATAATAACTAGTTTCATTATCACACAGATCAATACACTAAAGTTTCGTATGCTCGAGGGTGTATTGCAGGCACCTGATTTCTAGCCAGAGACATGACAACTTTCTTATGGGCCAAATCGTTCCGAACGTCCCGAACTTCCCTGTCAGCTTGTTCCTTGAGCTAAAAGTAAAGTTGGTTATTGTTGTTAGAACATGTTACAATTATAATTATTATTATTATGTATCAAACCTTAATCTCGGATTCCAATCTCAGCTTCGCAGCCTTCGCTTTTTGCTGCAATTCCTTAATTTCATGCTGTAGTCGAGCAGCCATAATTTTATAGTTTGCCTGCAATAGAAGTGATTAAGATAAAAGTGGGTTGATTAATGTGTATTTGAAGGCTAGGCGACTTACTTTCTTGGACGGTCCGTCCCTAAGACGTAGGGGTAGGTCTCGTCCTTCCAAATGGGCAATTAGTCTTCGGTGTACAGTGTTCAGTTCGGCTCGAAGGGAGTTGCAAGCAGCTTCCATTGGCCGAGTCATCGACGACTCCTCGATGTACTTTTTGTGCCAAAATTC
>JAQIXN010000237.1:0-51771 GCA_034698145.1 Proisotoma minuta
GTCTCTTTCTCAACTCTGAGCAAGGAGCAGTTGTCAAGCAAGAACATGTCTTCGTCCCATTATACATATGTTTTGTCCTTAAACATGTTTGATGGCCCAATTTTAATAATTGGTTTGGAGAAAATTGAAACTTTGCATTATGAAATTATGCTTGTGGACGTTAACACGCCTTTTTAAAGTTATGAGATGAATGATGATGAATGTGAGATGGGTGAAAGTGTGTAAAGAGGGGCAGATTGAGAAGAATGTTAAACGTTTGTTCCTTACATTGGAAAGGTAACTTACGTAGAAGTGAAGTTCCACTTTCTTCTCCGTGTCCTTTTTGGCCGTGCAGCTTAGTCCATTTTTGCAGCAGCCCGTGTCGTCCGAACACTGGTGGAGGATTGTGCAGGAGGGGAGGTAGGACTTTCCAGGGTGCGGGTAAAACTTGTCCACCCGGACAACTTTCGGCTTCGGGACTTTGCAGGCCCCTTCTACAGCAATTCTTTTAATATGGGCTAATGTATCTCGTACATCAGAATCTGCAATCCATTCATTCATTTATGTAAAGGTTGGAAATTCCCTTGTAATTGTATCCATTTTCAAATTTATTTTCATTCATTAGGACATTTGTATAAGTTTGGAAGTCTGTCGCCGTCTCGTCGGGAAAATGATAAGAATTTGCAAACTTGACATAAATGACTTGATAAATTTGCTCTAATTGTGGGCAAATATATCATATTTCTGTTTTCCTCTTTTATGTGCAAGTTTGTGATATGCATACTTATTCGTATTATTTTTATATGTGTTTAATTTAGTAAGCGTCTCATGTTACCTGGAGTTTGTTGGGTCGGAGGTGAGACATGACTCGTTTGTCGGTTCTGTTGGGAGTTGTGACCATGACCATTGTTGTTGTGGTGGTGATGATGGTTATTATTGTGATGTCTGCCCCCACTGGGGTAATTATTTCCCCCATTGCTCCCTGTGTGAGGGAAGCCTTGAGAAGGACTGCTAAATCCCCCATTGGTTTGATAGGATTGTCTCCTGGACTGCTCCACACCTGCCCGTGACCCATAAGCCCTCCATTTGTATGAAGAGTACGACATTGGCGGCGGAGGCGGTGGCGGCGGTGGAGTTGTCGTCGTGCTCGTTGTGGTCGACGTAGTCATCGTGGTTTTGGAAGCCAAATACCTATTTCGGTAATTATAGCCCTGCAAAACAAAAACAACGTTGGATGTTTATGTGGCTTGAGATAACATCATTAGTTTTTTTTATATTTAATAATAAAGCTACTCATTATTGTTTGCACCTCAGGAATACTCATGAATCATGGAAAACTTAAGAAGAGACAAAGCAAAGGGATTTTATTCCGGTCCCACATTAACAAATGAATCATGTACAAAACAGTTTGATAGGAATCTTCATTGTGCTTAATCTTGAGCCCGATAACATCTACATTACAACTGCACCACATGAATAGCTCTGGACTTTTGGGTGCGGGTGTCAGTTCATGATCTCAGGTCATTTCAAGACACTATGAAATTCAAATGCAAATATTCACAATAGTAAATTGTGTCGAGTTGTATGAGGCCAAAGGATACATACATTAAGCATAAATTTTGATCCGATTTGTCATCATGAATCGACAAATTCATTGTCTAAATTTCACTCTCCACCGAGTCCTTGTGTTGTCACGTAGAGAGCTAATATTGCATTGATTTGATTGCATTTGTCTGCTATGTCTGGGTGTGAGTTTGAGGGTGGGAAAGAACAATGGAGTAATTCCTTCATTGTTCATCAACATCAACAGCAAAACACTCAATGAAATCGAAACTACTTAAAATTATCTGTACCAAGACTTGTAGTGAATGTCCAAACAAATATCATAATCTTTTTTTCCAGGATTAATAAGCTAAGGGATTAAGTATTGATGCGTATTCGTCAGATGAAGCATATGAATTTTGATTAGATGTGATGTGTGAAATATGTTTATGTTTTAGCCAACATTTCCATTTACATGCCAAGTTGAGAAATTACTCTTGTTTTACATTTCCTTACAACTTCTTAAGAGGATGAGCATCCAAATAAAATAAAAGATCAAAAAGATTTGACCATTAATGTCTTTAATTACAATTAAAATGATATCTCTTCAATCTAAAGAAAAGTGTATGCATGTTGTATCTCTTCATTCTGGTGAAATTTTGAATAGGTGGACAAAATAAGACAATTTTATTCTAGTTGGCCATGTTATTCGACAAGGACTCAAATTCCTCGCCCAACAAAGTTTTGTGGTGGTCATTTAAATTTTAAATAATTATCTGACCAAAGAGACAAATTCTTGACACAAATGAGACCCGTTACTTTTTTGTATTTCATATCTCTCTCTCGTATCTTGGACTTGGAAATATTGGAATTGTCTTTTTTTAAACATGCTTATTATATTTTTAGTTCTAACTTTAAGTTGTTGGGACTGACATGAAATATCTATTTGTAGGCTGGCCGATCAATTTTCCAGAAAATGTATTAAAACTCACGTGTCCCGGAAAAAATATCCTTTTGTGTTGAAAACAGACAGATGTGCGATATCTTGTCAAATAATAATAGGTAGTAGTAGAAATACAAAATGCAGCCACAAAATATATCCAAAACAAAATTGCATGTTCTAAACTTTTCCCATTACATAGAATAAAGGCAAAGCTGCCAACATTGACATTGAGTGACATGATCTACATTTAATTTATTGGACGATGCTGAAAGCAAAGCTCGTGACAATCTCAAATTGGCCAAAATGTGAACACCTGGAGCTATTAAACATACACTAATTGATTTTGGATTAATTTCCCTAAGTTTCAATTGCAATTTTACATTTGTAAAACACAACAGTTGTTGAATAAATATTGAGGGACAATTGGCTTGTAATTTCATGAATTATTAGAAACACGCGATTGGCATTAAGCACCTCAGAACTTTTGCTAAGGATGGATAATATAATATCTGGTCATGCCATCGCTGTATTTCTACATGGATCGGGTTACGGAAAGAAAGGACAACGTTCACAAATGAGAACAATAGCATATTATTTTGTTCAAAGGAAAATAACACCTTCATCCGGAGCTTGTTTAGTATCCATTTAATACATTTATTATTACAAATACTTTTGTTATTCGAAATACAAATCGGAAATCACATCCAATTTGCCATCCCTTAATCTTTGGCCGTCACATGGAAGCATGTCCATGTCCACTGTGTCACGTCACAGGGACTAAGTGACCGCTTTTATTATTCAGTGCTTTTTCTCCACATTACATTGTTATCCAAATGGATCTAAATAAAGTTCCATTACTAAATTACGAGGGTATTAAACGGGATAATTATTTAATGGTGGTAGTAAAGGAGTGACTATTAAAAACCATGTTGTCACATTACATTTATTTTGCTGGCTGATGCTCACCTTTTATTGTCATAATAATTTATAACCAATAAATTCCTATTGTTTAACTGTCGGAAATGCATTTAGCCACCAACGTTAAACAGTTATCTCCCTTTTTAGCTCCGAGATATAATTCCCCAGATTTCTAACCTGTTCTTTTATGAACTGAGCCAAATGTTGGAAATCATTTCCCAATCCCACTTAAGAAAATTACTATTTGCTGATAATGCAAATGTACAAAACAATCAACAATAAAATAAAGACTATTAAATTATTAGCCTACAACAACCAAATAAAATGTTGAAGTAACATTAAAAATAGCTTTCAGTCATAAGTTAAACTTTAATTGCCCGTTTGCAAAATGTGCTGCATTGGAGTTGAGTTTTGAGTTGGAAGTTTGGAAGGAGCGAGTTCAATTGATTTGAGCTTTTCTTATCTCCTTTTCCCATTTTTATTCCCCGCAGTCAAAGTTTATGGCTTTAGCACATTGTAATCTGAGATCTCCAGTTAACTCTTCGGTTATTAATTTGTGCCAATTTAATTTTTGCCTCACCACCCCGACCTCCTAATTCATCCATCAATCCAGCCACCATCATCCAAAGCAGTCTTGGCCGAGCGGTTAAGGCGAGAGACTAGAAATCTCTTGGGGTTTCCCCGCACAGGTTCGAATCCTGTAGACTGCGAAATAAGTTTTGCATCTTTTGACCTATTGAGAAATGTGCAAAAATAATTTTGGAAATCCTTCAAAGATTGAAGGAGCTGTCTTTACTTTTTGGAAAAGTTGTGACCTTTTAGAGGTAATTTTAAGAAAACTGAGATATACAATTTGAAGAACTCAGCTTGGAGCTGTACATTCAAAAGAAATTTCTGAAATTAGTTAAGGATTGATTGTTATAATTGATTTGAAAGGGAAATCTCAACATTCTCAACTTGCCCCTTTGTCTTAAAGCCAATATAGAATTGCAATACATTTTGAGTTCATCTAAAGATATGAAATGAGTAACGCTTTATTTTTATTCGTTTGTGGCAATTTGTTGTAAATAGTTTTATAAAAATACCCAAATGTGAATTTAATTAAAGGGCGAAATTAAGCGAGGGTCATCTCATTTGCATTCAATATATTTTTTTGTGCAGGGTGTCTAAAATGTATCCTAAATAAAACGTTGTAAACGTTGGAAGTAGCTCGCCATATAAAACAGAAAGTTAGGATTTGTAGTACTATGCAATTTTGGGATTGCGTTTTTGACTTACATACAAACATTTTATAGATTAAAATCGTAAATTTGACTTCCTTACAATGTTGTATGGACTGAAAACTAAAGCTTTGAGTATCTACAAATTTTGTACTACAAAAATACCTACGAGAGGGGCAAAATGGCCCGGGGCAAAGTGGCCCGGGGCAAAGTGGCCCGGGGCAAAATGGCCCGGGGCAAAGTGGCCCGGGGCAAAATGGCCCGTGACAGACAGACGGACGGACGGACGGACGGACAGACAGACATGACCAGAGCAATAGCTCTCCAGGTATGGCGAGCTAATAACAGGGATGTATATGAAATGTCTTTTTTGCCATTTTTACAATTGAGATGCATCTCAAAACTGGAAAAATATTGCTGGTATAAATAGCTTGAGGACATGTTGTGTAGCTCTGAAGTTTCTAGATCACAAAATTGGGAAAAGGTCAGCAAATAAAAAAAAAGAATAAAGCAGTGCGTGTGTAATAAATACGAGGGTCCATCATTTGCATTGACGAAGATTTCAATGACCTGCAACACTGCATCACCTTTCAAGTGTGGCTAGCGTCTGTTTGGTCGTGAAGGTGCACATGGCGAGTATTGTATGTGTTTTTGCAGAGGAGTTGTATATATATTTATTTGTTTGTGAAAGTACTGCAAATTTTTTGTTTGGTCTCTACATTATTTGCTTGATGTCCGCAAATACTAAAGTTGCACAAGTGTTACATCACTTTATAAACGACGCTAGCCGGCTCAACATCCATTCCACAAAATCTCAAGCGTCGTCGGATTCGGATTTGATAGTGGAAATGGAACCCCCTTCGTTAGTATAAGATTTTATTGTGAAGACCAAGTGATTCTCAGTCTATTGTAAATTTTGCAATGGAGACATTATTTGTTGGTAGTGCAAATTGAAAAGTGCCACATAATGATAATTCCATTGTTCTTTTGGATAGTTATAATAATAATTGTTCTTCCAATTTATTTGCTGGTGTTGATTCCACTAGCAATATGGAGGTTGATTGTGAATATTATAGCATATTTTACCAAACCAGATATTATAGCTTCTTTAGACTCCAGAGACTTGGTTTTCACTGGAGATGATTATTATGGAAAAGCTAGAAAATCAGTGATCAGCTCAATAATTTTAAAGGGGCCTGCTAACCTTGCTACGCTTAAACAAAAATTTGTTCAAAATGTGTTGGATAAACCATATTTCTTCAAACTCCGATGCAGACCATTTTGTTTCATGGGATATTGGTTTTGGCAGCAAGTTGAAATTCAGGTAGCTTTGATTAATTTATTATTTTTTTACAAATGATTTATTCAGCATACGTTATTAGCCTAAAGCTAAGGCGTGTGTTTCGTTAAAATCTTAATGTAACAGGAAAGGAAATGTCATATTACATTTACATTATTACAATTTTCATGACATCAAATGACTTTAATCCTTTGTTTACGTCCAACAATGTGTGCAACTTGCAGATCCACAAATATATTACTCTTGTTGGTTAAGTTGTTTCGTTATCTTCATTTTTTGCTAAAATTGTTGCATCTGGCCTATTATTGTTTAATGCAAGCAAACCGGCACGATATTGGCCAAGGTCGATCAAGTTTGTTACTTTGTGACGTTTAGATCAAAATTTTGGAGTTGTAAGATCATCATTATCATTGATTATCTTTGTCCATGAACAAAAGATAAGCTGTGATTTAACACTCAAATTAAACAAGTGAAGAGCTTCCTTTGAAGGTGTTAATGGAGTCTATAAGCTTGCGATGCAGCGAGTCGTGAGAAATGGAGCGTTTTACGCCAAAAGTTGCCTACTACATCACCTTAGCCTAATTATTCCTTTGCCACAAGTGACTTAAATGTCCTTTATATGACAATTAATTTATTTGTCAGTGTTTGGAATAACAGCATATGGATATATTTTTGAACCTTTTTTATGCAAATATTCATATACAGGATTCAAAGTTCCATCAAAAAAATAAAAGGTAGTGCAGTAAAGTGATTTTATTTATTTATTTGGATAAATAGGGATCATGGTCAACAATGATCTTCACTAAAGATATTACGCAATTCAGTCTTATCCAAAAAAGCAAATATTTCCTTAATAATTGTTTCCCATCATCGTACATCTTATTATCAATGTTCAACCAAGTGTGGAAATTTATCATTGTTTTATAAATTCACCTTTTCAATGTCAGACAACAATGAAGTTATTTCAAACAAAACATTTCATGAAAATTCATCCATAAAATAATCAATTATTGTTTAAACCTTAAAATTTTGGAAGACAAATATATTAAAGATGAATGGATTGACAATTACATATTACATAAGATTTGATCTCAAATTTATTCCATAACATGCATAGGTATTTGGGTATATATAAATCTTGGTTGGTTTGCTTAAAACAATTTCAATGTGTGAGCCTTTTAATTAGGCGAATCTAAAGTTGGTTGTGTGATTTCATTATCTCAGGAAGTTCATAGCATAAAAACTTACCCTTTTAATTTAAGCTATTTGGCTTATTCGTAAACTTCAATTTCAGTAACAAAAGTTGTTTGGTACATAATAGTTATGCCACATATTATGATCAACCTATGTATCGAACGAAAATCTTGTAGCACACATTTTATTTGAAAGGCCAGCAACTCTGTAAATTGGTTGTGATTGTTCATTCTGCATGAGTTTGGATGTCTTAAAGCTATTAAGATGTAGTCACTTATACGTACTAATTTGTGGGCAAGTTTGCAATTCAAATTAGGAGGAAGTTTCCTTAACATGAAAAGGGGTCTTCCGTATTTGCATTGAAACTAGTTGACTTTATTTAGCCTTAAATCAGTTAAATTCAAATTTCATGGCCTGATTTAATTGTAAAAAATATTAAATAATGCTCCATCATTTAACCATAATAATGACGAAAATAATTCCGAAAATATGTTGACTGCAGTTTTTTAATTAGTATATATGATGGTTTTCAAAATCATGTTTTGGTAAATATAAAGCCTATATTTATATCCGCACCAAAAATTAATATCCTTGAGAAACACGTGCAAATTCACACGTTATAATTGTTTACAAAAATGTTCTAAGTGCTACTAACCAAGTTTAAGTTCGCCAATTTTCAAGTCATGTTTTTTTCAATGTCAAATTTGTATGTTTAAAGGAAGACGAACAATTCGAAGAAGTAGAGGGTGTCTTTACAGAAGATGAGCTTAATGAAGTCTTGCCATCGTGGGTTTCCGAAGGATTTGCTCCTGGTTAGTTTACATAATTAAATGCATGCTTACTTTTTTTGTTTACAACTCAAGTTTGTGAAACATTGAAAATTTGCACATCCACTATTTTAAACTAACAATGCATACTTCATCCAGGCACTCCTTTATGGAGCATTAAGCTTATCCATCTGGATGGAAACCGAACTGCTTTGGTTATCAAACTTCATCATATTGTTGGGGATGGAGTGTCATTTATGAGCCTACTAGAAGAGTTTTGTGATAATGGCTGGACAAATCTTCAAATTCCTCAAGTAAAGCCTTTCTCATTAGTCCATTGGGCATATGCTTGGTACAACTTCCCGTGGACAGCCATAAAAGCTTTTAGACTAGCAAGAATACGCAAAGGCTTCCGCCCAAAAGGTTTTTGCAATATAAAATGTTTATTGTCTTCATGTATTTCAAAATGACTATATTTTCGATACAGCCATCGGAGGCCCTGCTTTTACGAGCTACACATGTTTTTCAATGGAAAAGCTTCGTGTTATCCGTCGAGCAAATAAGTGTCTCTTTCCATCTGTGCTTGCGGGGATGTTATCCAATGCATTTTATAAATTTTTCCAAGACACAGGGAAAAAATGTCCCATCTCTGTTCGAATGGTCATACCAACGCCATATCCCAACCGACCAGAGAAAGGCACATGCAACCATGTGTAAGTTATACCAAACTATAATGTTTTAAATTTTTAACTAAATTTTTAATTATTGCCAACACTTGAAAATACTTTATTTTCTACCCATTTGTGATTTTTAGGGGTTGGCTTCATAGCGAAATTCCTCTTGGGGATCCACTGACGATTCCCAAATTTGAAACTAGTGTCAAATACAGCTATATTTCTGGATTGCATGGAATAATGTGGCAACTTTTCAGACCCATGTATCTTCTCCCTGCCCCATCCTTGTCCGTTTATACGGATTGGGGGGAACGCAATTTACCCCCTGCAGTTTTAACGAGCATACCAGGCTCCCTTACGCCTGTATTTTTGTTAGGTCATGAGGTTGATCACTCATACCCCACCTTATCTTTAGGCTATACGACAGGGTATGTTGCATAACTCAAAAATTGTATTCGTTTAATCAATGAAGAGATTGATATTTTGATTAATTTATGTGTAGATGCAATGCATGTATGACCACATACGCCACAGGTACCGACTGAAATCTGTCTAAATGAAACAATTATAAAGATTTGAATTATTTTAGGAGGATATTTCTCAATGCGTGTCAGCAAAGAGATCATTCAGACAAAAGAAATGTTGGATATTTTGGTTGGAAAATATATGCACCAAGAACTGGAACTTATGTATCAAAATGTAAGCTACCCTCGATGCTAATCAAGTAAAAATTCAAATTTTTTGCTCTTTCAGGCTATGAATTTAGAAAACGGAAACAACTTATCCAATGATGTGAAAATTAATTTGGCTTAAACAAAACGAGACTGGGCCAAAATTTTTAGCCAAAGTCTATGGGGTATTTATTTACGTATTTGTGTCCTTTTTTATATATATTATATCATTATCATGTTGACTAATAATAATACTATCTGGAATTTTTATTCCTGGTTTGTTAAAAAATATGTCAATTGCTATTCTTAGTTTAATTTATAATTACACTCAGAAATTACGAATGAGGCTGAAAATCATCTGTACATTTTATATACTTATGGACACATGTCTGGTTAAATACCTGTTGTTTTATGTTTTATTCCACAAAACGTTTGATGTCAGTTGAAGAAACATGTGGCTTGGGTTTGAATTTTGAATGAGATTTGAGAACAAAGCCAAGCCTCTTCAGAATGTTTCATTACAGCTCACAAGATGTCCTCTTGTTGATGGAAATTGAGACTTGATGTAGTCAAATGCATATTAGCTAGCTGGGACTTTCTTTACGTTGACAATTTTCTCCAAATGATGTTTTGAGTTTTGAGTTTTTATCATGTATAAATTAAACATTTGTAAGTCACAGTTAAATGAACGTTACCTAATAAGTTCGATTTTAAAATAACAACAAAATGAAGCACCTTATGTACAAACGAACGCAGGGCATTTCCGCTTCATGAAATTTGAATGGTGTAAATTAATAATAAGTGGAAGAGTTTGGAAATGAAAGGGAATGTAGAGGCGTGTATGCATGACATGGACATTATGACATGACACGATGACAGATCAAATGAAACAGCTATATGGGTGCGATCAAACGAATTTATCGGATCACGAACACCAACAATTCAAGTTGTCAACGTCCTTAATATTTTATTAGAATTCAAAGCCAGGTTCAATCCATATTTCATATTACGCTAACTGTCAAATATTCCACCTTTTTGTTTTGAAAGGCTGGGTCCAATAATCAAAATCCAAAACGCCAAATACCACTAACATTGCATTATTCTTCGTGCTGACTTGAATACCACCAAAGATTGTGACGTGAGACAGTTAAGAGATTCACCACAGCACTGTTGGGTCCCGAAACTTAGGCGTCACTGACGAAAAATTCCCGAAATTCTTCATCTTTCACATAATTCATCTTCTGAATTCCTTATCCTTATTCGAGAAGCCAAAGAGCCAAACTAGTGGCACCCTACATACATCCAAGTATTTAGAAAAACAATGGGGCTTGTTCTTTTCTTACTATGACTGGATAAAATTTGTAATTTCATTGTATACATTTCATTTTATATAATATCATCATCCAAACTAAAAAAGAAAGTGAAAATTTCACTGTGAAATAAGTTTAGAAAACTTATTTCAAGCCATTTATATATTTTTAGTTTCAATTGTGTTTCAACTTTGCACATTTCACAAAAGCCGTCACCAAAGTATTCAAAAGCAAGTGTGAAAGCAGATTTGGCCAACAATGATGATATGTATAGCAAGGTCCTTGCTGCAAGGAAACAAGCCTTTGCTGCGGCTGTGCTTAATGTAGCTTTTAGTGGGAGATAAATAAAGTTTATGTTTTACGAAAAGACAAACAAGAATGGCTGATGTTGAACACGTTAACCAACCAAGTGTGACGACTACTACAGTGACATTTTATGTTCTATCATCCCCATTCATTCAATTCATATAAAAATAATCCATTCTTGTCTTCTTTTATTCATGCAAAAAATATATATGTGTCTGCATGGTTTAGCTTATTTGTGTATTACACATGTATACTTATAGATCCTGACAGCACCAAGGCATTACATTGAATTTTATTTTATCTGCTCAAGTTGTATACCCAGGTGTGAGATTCTATTCAATTTCCTACTGTTTGTTCTCCATCCCATTCTATTACGGAAACACTAGTAGTAGTATTATATTATTATTGGCTTTTGCAAATGTACATGTATATGATGCGATTCCATAAATATATCTAGAAAATAGGATTTGGGACGCAGATTTAAATTTTGGTCAATTTATGTGTCATACATTCAATTTGATTTATAAAAGTTGCCGTTTACAGTTTTTGGCCATTTCATTTCACGGCATGACAGATGGGATTTATTTGTATTGATACTTTTAATATTTTTTGGGTCATAGCTCCGACACTTTCTCACAGAGATAAGAATTAAGAGAACAATGAATTGCGGTTAAACATCATCATAATAATATGCCGGGGTGATGTACCAACAATCAATTAAGAAACAGTTAAATCCTTTTACGGAGATTATTTATTAACTGACTGCTGTATATTTATAAAATCCATAGCCAAAGTTAAAAGGATTTGTTTACAATTTTTAAAAGGCTCATTGGACATGGTTATTTAGCTTTGTATAATGCGTGCAATGTTTTTTCAATCCAACATTTGTATGAAAATCACCGTTACGGAATATGACCATTAACAAACATTTCACTCTGTGAGGAAATCTCTGAGGAGTTTTGTCCCATTGTTATGTTGACTGTTTGGGGAATAGTGAGAAAAGGAGAGGATTGTTGGGTCAACCAAAGGTCCAAATTTCCTCCATTTGATACTGGATACACAAAACAACATAATATCCCTTCTAATGATTTCCTAAACCTAAAAAGTAAATAAGGATGTTGCCTTCAAAAGTATCGATCCCTTGAGCTGAGAGGCACTTAGCAGGTTTGAAAGAAAAGGGAAGGTCCAGATTTCCCATCTTTTTCCAAATCTCTCAAGGGATGAAGGCTGCTGCAAAAAAGGTATTGAGCGTGGATTGCAGAGTCAGATGTGACAAATGAGTTTGAGGTAATCAGATTATGAGACGGTTAGTGAAGCTAGTGCAAACAAGGAGGGCTTTGCTTGCCACACACGATTTTCTATAGACACACCTGACACTGCTCACATCAGTGTCACCCAAATCCTATTCACAAAATCCGACACTGCTACCACTTGGAACAATATATCGCAGATTTCTGTCCATCTCTTTCTATTCAAATTCTTGAGACAAGTAAAGCCCCTTAAATTCTACTCTAACAATTGTCCAACAAAGACTCACTTAATTCAATACCACTCCCATTAAGTTCCATTTACTTGATGTTTTGGCACAACCCCCTCGCACATTTATTCCCCTGAATAAAGAATTCTCAAGAAGACCACCAAAACCTTTTTTCTGTTCCGGAGGTAATCCGTTCAAAATGGCAACTGCCACTGCTGCTTATCACTCTCGTCAATGTCAAATGACGAATTATCACGAAATATAAATTGAATTTGAATACACAGATTAAGGATTACGTGTTTTTTCAATTGCTAATCCCAGTTTGAATAGTACATAGAAGTAAAGAGCAATTCACTATTATACTCACTTGAGAATAATTCAAAAAAATATATATAAAATCAAAGCATCATTTCCATTTCCGTCCCTATAAATGGTAAAATGTACAATTCGCTTTATTTCACATTTGGTATGAAAATGTTTTGTTAGTACATTTTACATATGATATATTCTTTTTTTCTACAAAAATATATTGGTTTAAAAATTGAGACAACGCGAACAATACAAAAAGCCATCTGAACCAACAAAGTTGACATTTTATTTTGTGAAACATTGTTACAATAAAAGCTTAAATATTTGTATAGTATTTGCGGAGAATAAAAATATTTTTTGCTCCATTTTTTGTTACGAAATATAGAGCTAAATAGTTACAAAGTAAAAGTACAATGAATTCTCAACTTGTCATCAATGACATTGCACACGATGTATTTTGCTAGATCGAGATATCTTATGAGAAACAAGGTGAAAAAACATTGGTTCAAGTTAAGGAGGCAGGAGGTATATTATTTACCACAGAAAGAATGTTGGCATCCACGTAAACCAAGATGTAAAGGAAGAAAGAAGAATTGGCTTGAAAGTGAAAGAAACGAATTGAGAGGTTGAGCTACTTAGTTGCTATTTTCCAAATATTGACACTAAAATGCCTAGGTGTGAGGTCAGTTCTGGAGACTGATGAATGGTTATTACTGTAAAGCGTCCACGGACAATGGATGGACATAAAGGAGGAAGGAATTTCAGCCAACTACAAAAGCAGGGAATTTGAGAAAGTCAAAGTTTTGGGATCTGGATAAAGTCGTTGCTGGTTTCCTTCCCTCTTGTTTGCGGACACTGGGACACAAACACAGCAGGACTTCCGACGACCGTGAGAAATAGTAAAATGAAAATGGAATTGACAACTAGCCACGTGGTTTAAATTCTCTCATTCATCCTCTAACCAAATCGTCCATCCTCACGGCAATTCAATTATTGTGTAAAATATGCTTTGATACTTTACTTCTAAGATTTCACTGTTGTTATATTAATCAATGTTTTCATTTCAGAAAATGCTGAGAATCTAAAAACTTAATCTTCAGTAAGCTGACTTGAAAGAAATTTCAAAAATCACTCAATCCTAATCCTACTTCAGCATTACAATACTTTTATGGTAAAGTTTCAATTGTCGTGGTTTACCTTGTTCAAAATAATTTTCCTCTCTTGTGACATTTCCTAACAATTTTTAACACTCTCAAAAAGTCATTTTTCTTGATAATTTTTTAACCGTTCTAAAAAAATCGTGATACTTGTGATAATAAAAGCGTATTCCAAAAAAACATTCAACAACAACAACAATAATAATTATTGTTGTACAAAATAAATTGATGTCAGGTCAAATTGTAATCTATTGAATGAGTCATGCACTGGAGCTATGCATTTTTATATATTATCATATAGTGCCAATCTTGATGTTTGATATATCGTGTGAAATGAAATGTGAAGTTGATGACTGAACATTGTCTTTGTTGTTGAGATAAATCAAAGAATACCAATTGTCAACAACTGCATAATGATTACTAACTATCTGGTAGAAACATTGTGTATAGTTTGACAATCAGGGAAGAAACTGAGTTGACAAGTCTCGTAGATATTCAGTATCATCAAACACTTGAGAGTTGAAACATTTGCCTAACTAACCATAATATTTGGTTTTGCTCATCTCTCCCAATTAGGTGGCCCATCTTGATATTTCTTATCCACGTCAATCAATTTCTGAAGATGACTAATGAGATGAATGGTCTACTATTGACAGTTTTGAATACTTTCTACTCCAAACAAACCTCAGACTGACTAAACAACATCAAATTTCTTAACGATGTGCTTAGCTAATAACTCATTGTTTTTGCTCTTTTACTATTAATAGCCACAGAAAATGATCCCATGCAGTTTTAAAAGTCATTTAAGACGCATATAAAAAGAGGAAGAAAATTCTGTTGATGATGATACTTTAACTACCGGTGAAATTCACTTTGACCTGTTTGGTTGAAAGGTATGGTGTGATATGATAAACAACAGTAGTCCAAACTTCCCTGCTGCTTTTAATGTTGGATCATCATTTATCAAATGCTGAGTCGTTTCTTTTTACCTTGTTATTTAAAGAGAACAAAAGTCGGCAATTATAAAAATAAATGCACTCTCAATTTCCACACAAAGAATGTTGCATGCCAAATTTTGTTGAAGGAATTTTGAGAAATCAATTTGGAAAAAGGACGCGTATCGAGACATCTTAAAAGCTGTTATTGAAGCTGGTGCCCAACTCCATATCCATGGATGAGTATCATTTATCAAAATCACCCATCCAACAAACAATTTCAATGCTTTGTAACCCAAAAGATGCAGTAAGTGCAATAACAAACCAGGTAACTATATATTTTTCATTGGTTGTGTAATTTGAAACTGAAAAGTACAAGTTAACCACAAGACAATGTGCGTGATCTTTTAAATTCAACTGCGTACAATATAATTATGATATCTTCCACAATCATCGAATCTTCAATTTTGATCGAATCACTGAATTCAAAAATGTGGTTGAACTGCATGCACTGTAGTATATAATGACGTTTCATAAACATTGAAACAAAAATTGTTGCATCCAAAATTATGAAATGAAAAATAAATTTTAAGCATCAAAGAAAAGAGATTTATTTGAGATTATAGAAAATTACAGACCAAGAGACCCAGTCTTTAATTCTTTCCTAAAGTGTTTGCTTCTTTAGGAAATGATTCATTGTTTGTTTTAAGGATATTTTTTGAAGCTGCCGAAAAAAAAATATTTAGTTATTGGTGATTTAAAGTGTCGTATTATTATTTCAAATGATAAACAAGGGAAACCGTAACGAGTTGTTAAAATTTTGTGTGCATAAGAAACCACAAAACAAAATGCTATTTAAATAGCATTTTATGACTTTGCAGTGAAAATTATCACATATGTGAAAAGTGGCCTTTTAGGTCTGACTATAGTATTTTTCAAGAAATTAAATGGATCCGTAATAAAAGTAATTTGTAGTAATTTTGAAATAAAAGAAGACATGATGTTTTGTGGTTAAAAGCCTTTCTAAAATCCTATGCAGCTGGATCCTTGCAGACTATATTAAAAGGTGTCTGTTGTTGTGGTCTATAAAATTTGAAACCTTAGTAGTCAGTCTGCTGGCTACACTTGTTTAAACTGTGGTTAAATTTAGTGTACAATAAGGAATTTGGCTTATTTTCTGGGAAAAGCGTTGTTCTTGTTTATTGTTCCTACTTAACACAGTCTGTCAACTTTCATTATTCTTACCCCTCACGTCTCCCATGTTGTTTAACTAAGGTCCATTCGTCGGTAGAGACAGGTAGCTGTAATAAATGCAACTCTCTAATAAATCTGGAGGATCCTGCAGTTAGTTGTCTCATAAAATTCTTGCTTCATTGGATGGCGACAGAGTGAAAATTTGATCCCTGGACTATTTCTTACTTCAACTTTTGTCACCACAATCAAAGGACTATATGTATATGTGTTATGTAAGGATTGAATTACCTAGAGAATTGATGGCACATTACGCCCTTCTCAAATGAAGTCGATTATGGGTTTATGATGTTCCATTATGTTACAGTTAGATAAGTTGTCTTTTGGGAATACTTAACCTATTTTGAAATGCCCTATATATTTTAAAAACATTTATAATCAATTAATAATAATTATTAACGGATGATAAATATTTGGGAAAAATGTGTTAAATTTCAATAGAACAAGACGTTTGCATTAGCCTTGTTAAGTATAACTGTATTTAGGTGAAATTTAAGATAATTGCAATCAAATAGCTCCCACAGGAAATTCATAAACGTGAAATGTTGTCTGTCAATACCAAACATTGAAAAAATTTTCCAACCCTTGTCACTCGACAACTTTTTACTTTCATTGGGCAATGTTTACTCACCACTTTTGGTGTTTTACACGAAAGAGTTACAAGTTAAAATGTGAATTTTGAATATGACAACAAATGTGTACAAAAGCTTATGAATGTTTTACAAGACTTTTCCCATGCTACTCGGAATGTTTCACAAGGGTATAAAAAATGGAACACAGGTAAATTATTCTTACACCATTTTCAACACATGCAGAGGAACCCAATTACTAACATTTTGATAGACAGGTGACTTTTAGAAAATAAGAATTTGCCTGAACCGACATGAAATTATTGTCTACATATAACTATAAATGTATATATATATTTTTAAAAACAAAGTTGCAAGCCTGACCACCCAAATGACCCTTTTCATTTAACACTTGCACATAAACATAATAGCCCAATTTCTTTGAGTTATATATATGTAGGAAATAATAGCAATGCATACTAATCGGTCTTCAGTCAGCAGCTCCTATATTTCTTTAAAAAAGTATTATTATTGCAGCCAGAGTCAAATCTACTCCCTGTCGCCCATTAGCATTTTAAACGCTCATATTTTCAGTACTTACAATTACTAAACAATGCAATCACTAGCTCCATTATTTTTCACATTATTTCAAACACCAAAGTATAATCTCCTTCGTCTCTTCCTTAAAATTAACCTTTTTTAAAAGAACCAAATCTCAGCTTCCCTTCAGTTTTCTCGTATCATTTAGAATGTAATAACGCATAAAGTGCTTATATATTAATGTGCACATTTTGAGGCGGACTGGCTGAATTTCAGTAAATATGAAAGCATACTTAAAAGCTGAAGAGTATAAAAAGATGTGTTTACGGGACTTGGGAGGTTCTAGGAAAATGAAATGAATCTGAATATTTCCCTTTGAATTGCCTTCACCTGTAATAATATCATAACGTATGGCTCTACTTTTTAATTTCAGGACCCATTATGTGTATACTTGATTATTATTACCGTTCATGCATATATATTGAGTTAACTTATCTCTTTTTGAAAATTCGTTTTATGTGAGGTACTACAATTTGGAGAGCAAAAAAGGGCATTAAGAATGAAATATTAGATACGGTGTGAGCATAAAACATGACCCTTTTTATTGTGTGTTATAAGCAATTCAATCTGCATGGGACAGGAGAAATACATAATAATTCTACATTGTAATGCCTGAATCTAACAAAGTAATTTTATTTGTATCTTGAGGTGTATGCGAGTTTAGTTAAATAGCGGTGAGGAGGCGGCCAATTCCACTCGCAAATAGCAATTTACTCTGTCCTATATTATTATTATTACACAATAAACTCAAGGAGCCATTACCCTTTTGTATACAATCCAGAAGCATGCAATAATAAAAAGGTATAGTAAGACCATTCAATGTGAGGCCATTATTTTTTGTTTGAATTAATTGAAGGGTAAAAACATAAAAACTTGGAAGCTTGGAAGAAAGAAAGAAAAGCAAGAATTATAAAAGTCTAAAAGGAATGGTAAATTAAACACATTAGAACTGGAGAAAGGAAGGAAGTGAAGGGTTATTAGTTTTATAGTCCTTTGGTACTAAATCAGGGAAAGGTACGCCATGAAATTGATGTTATCAGCAGCTGAAATAGAAGTTGTTTGTCCAAACATTTATTAAAATGAACGACATACAATATTGTAATTGCAGAAAGAGAGAACACGAGTGGCTTAGTCAGAAATAGTCAGAATCATGCAACAAATAAAAAAGAAACTCCCATTACAAACAACTCATGCAATAATGACAATATAGGGCTGCTTTCCCCTCATTGCTCATACCAATTACATCTATGATCCCATTCAAAAAAGTTATCAGGCAGTTTAGGAACTAATTTAACCCATTTTTAGCATGTGTAATATGTGTTGTACTGATGATGTGATGATTGGCCAGTTTATATTTTGACAGATTGTTATGTTGTTGTTGAGAAAGGAAAGGTTATAAGTATATATATATTGAAACAAAATTAGGATATGAAACATTAGTAAAAAGAAAAGAGAATACAAGTAAAATCTCAAGTTTTCTTGAAGAAGGGATGCGTTTTGTTATTTACTAATGTTATGAGGAATTAGTAAATTTGGAAAGTGTAAATGTTCTTTACGAGGTAATAAAGAGGTAAACTGGCTGGAATATATATAAATATGTATATAGAACTGTTGGAAATGATGGTTTCCTTTCTCTGCCCACCCCTATTAGGAAATAATTAACATCCCAAAACTCATGACATTTGACTCCAAAATTTAAAGGCGCCTGATTGCCCCACCTAAAGAAACCTGACTCTTTGGTTCTTCTAACAGGTATTTGGATATACACACTTTGTTGACTTTTTTCGTGTCACATTCGGCGCCAGTTCAATACTAAATCATTATATAGCCTCGTTACTTCTTTTAGCAGTGTCAACTCCAACTGGAGTCATGTACAGCATCCTAACAAGCTTTTAATTGTGATACGAATGTTTGGCTGGAATGGGAGTCAGTCTGAGAATGGGTACTTAAATTAGGGTTATATGTTGATGGAAATGCTCAACATTTAAGCCATATCATTATAGGCGATAATCAAAACTTTATATGTGACGACAACCGAGACACTTTTCTTTGTGTATAGACAACGAGGTAAAGACAGTCATGATCACATTGTTGATTTCATTAGGGCGCCATTATAAGCCAAGGTAAATAATACAGAAATAAAATCCACTCCTTAACACCAAGCATCATCCGCCATCAAATCAACTTAAGCCATCGCCCCGTCAAACAAAGTTTTATAGCCACAAACAACGAGAGACAAACCAAAGCTATAATCTCATGAAAGACAAAAGAATTTTCATCCTTAGCAGTTCAAATGATAATGCGTGATTCGAATTTTCCAATCCCTCAAATGAGCTTTTGCTTTGATCGTGTCATGTAATAAATAATTCTGAGGTTCTTCAGTTCTACACTCAGTCAGCGTAATAAAATTGTCAAACCTTCTACATATACCCACTATTATTATAATCCAGTAAAAATACAATTTTTATTACACCCTGTCACTTCAATTCAATGCGGCTTACAACTGTTTGTTTTTTTCTTCGTTTTTTCAGATTGTATAAAATGAGAAAAAATAAACTAACCAAACCAAGCTTTAATTCGTCTCATTGTGTCACAAAAGATGCAAGTTGAGATTCATGGATTAGTGGTCAACCCCACATCTACATATCTATCTCTCTCAATTCTCAATTACATTACAACAAAGTCCAGGCAAATCCACCCCCACCCCAAAATAGTGTCAATGTTAGTGCCCATAATTGCTTTGACAAGACAGGCCCGTGAACCAAAGTGGTCTCATAATAATAAAAACAGGGTGGAAAAAGGAATCATTATTTATGTATCTCTTATTCTGTACTGGAGATACTATAATATGTATTTTACCACACCAAGACAGCAGAGAACATTTTGAGTGCATAAATAACGCAAAGGATGGTTGGTGTTGGTAGTTTAGTAATTAGGTGTCTGTAATAGAATGGTTACTGACAAAGGGGCTCAAATGACGAGTCATATACTGTAATAAATGATACAACGCTACAAGTAAAACATGCCATAGTTCATTTTTGAAATAGCATTTTGGCATTGCCACACATCAAAATAAATAGTTAGTTAGAGGGAGTGACATTTTTTTTACACTTGTGAAAGTGTTTTTGGAGTAACTGGAAGCGTTGTCTGGCTGGGCATCATTTGTCGAGAAGTTTTGAGATAGATACAATGTGTCTTGTTGTAAAATTAGTAGAGAAAGATCATTCACAAGGTTGAGTTTTTCCAGCTGCGAGGAAGCTGAGCCGACGTTGTCACCCGGGACTTAGGTTAGGTTTCCGGTGTCCGTTCTCTGGCGCCTGCGAGTGATTTATTATTAATCCTCCTTCACTCATTTCACAGTGGCCAACTCTTATCTTTGCATCAACAAGTCTCACATTCTCATATTAACACATCTCAGAGCACCATTAAATGAGTTTGGGACAAAATCTTGTAAAAACTTGTGGAGCTTTTCACTCACTCACTCAAATGGAGATGTGATATGACAGAAAAGTTACTAACTTCTTGGGAACTTTGTTTGTTTGGAGTCTAGAAAAGGTTTCGTGCTTTATCTTAGTCACTCACAAACAAACATAATGTAATGTGGATATAGTCAAAAGTTGAAAACAAGAAAAGATGAAAGAGTTTCATGGAAAATAAGATTCATCTCATCTTTTAGTTTGTACATTTGTTCTTGTATGTCAACAGCTCAACGAACCACTCCAACAAACTTGGATCTCATATCCTTATATTTATTTACCTTGTAATATATGTACTACACTTGAGTTGTTTGTCTTTTACTCGATTTATGATATCGGAAGCCACATGCATCATCTAATCTGCTAAAAGAAAAAAAAAGAGTGAGAAAGTCTCATAGGATCCCTCTTTTTTTCTTATTTACTTATATAGTATAGCATATATGTATTATTATCTTGCTCCCAACTTATTTATTGCGTGTATTGACTCAATAGGTCAGGAAGGGTTAAAAGAATGTTGCAAAAAAAATAAAACAAGATTTTCCCCCAGGAACCATAATTCTAATTGGCCTTTATATTTTGACTCACGGATGTTGGACATTTCATGCAAAGAGATATAGACTCAGGGAATAATTATTGTATAATATTATTATTGTTTCAACAATGATTTAAAAAGTAAAATTTCTAATTGAGTTGAAATATATATAATACGCGTATAAGCCGGCCGGCCGGCAACTTTTTACCCAGAAGCACGTTTACTAGTAATTATCGTTATCCATGATTCAAATCATAATTTTCCAAATCTTTTCTTTCGGGTTTAGATACAAATTTTAATAAATATAATAAATACGTTCCATGTATGATTGGGCCTTAGGCCGTCAACAACAACCTTTCAACTCCTCTCATCGTCTCATCATCGTGTTAGTGTCAATTATCTCAAAGTCGAGCCCAATAAGCTAATAGATAGAATTTGTGTTATAAGAAAAGGCTTATCATTACGCATTATTGTATTACATATACTAGACACGGAGAAGATCCGAGGGCATGTAGGAAAAGGTATCGAATTCAACTTTTTTTCACAGCTGCTCGTCACGCTAAAAACCTTTCATGAAAACTAGTAATACGGATGATCGTGGATTAATTCGGACATCAAAATCCCATTTGCCTTGTCCTTCCCTCACTCTGTTCAATTTAATCACGTTCTTAACGCTTTTACCACGACTAGTTGGATTCCGAATTTGTACTTTGCTATCCAAACTTGATTATTTCAATTTGAAATGCATCAAGTTGTGACACCACAAAACGATATATTATATACATATATTATATATATGATATATATAATTCTACTGGCACTCTATGTGGAATTGCATATTGCATGGTTGTGATGTGATGATGTGACATTCCCAACTTTCCTCTACTCTAAAATATTATCTTCCGATTTAAAGTTATACTCAGATTAGATGAGTTGGGCACATTGTGGGCATTAAGTATTCGAGGCATCCATTAGATTAATCGAAATGACATTGTTTGTCGTTAGAAAGGATGACAATAAATGAAATGAAGTCAATGTGACCCCAGTCAGAGTGGAAAGTGATTTTGTTGAATATAAAGACTTTTAAAGCTGGCTGACACTGAATTAATCCCAAATCCCGAAATTGAATTAATGGTCATGTGGGAGTCGTGTTGGTGGTGTTGAGCATGAAATGATTTCTAATGCAATGTTACCATTATGACATGGATATGATGATGGGGGCTTGGATATGATGGCAAATCTCTTTCTGATATTAACAATATTTCATTTATGAGTTTATAATGATATTCCACTGCGTCCCTCCTTCAACCAATCTCGTCGCCGTCTTGCTCCACGAAATCCCGGGATTCGGTGACTCATCAAAATTTAAATGAATACGATTACAATAGAAAACATGGGTAATCAATCACAGAAATACACCTGTAATCTTACTCCCATTATGGTATCTTATCTTTCCAATTGCTCATTTACCTACTTGCAAACATCACCACCACCGAATGAGATGATGTCCAACTTGGCTCGATCTCCGAGACTCACACAGCATGAGACAAATAAACTCAGACTAAAAATCTACTCAACAACTCTGAAGTGATCCTTCTTAAATTTGTCAACTTTTCTTGTTCACATCAAAATCTAAGCTTTTCAAAAACCCAAAGTTTAAATACCAATTGCAGATTTTATTAAATATAGAAATTATAGTATTTGATTTGGATTTGATAGAGAATGAAATTAAAATAGATAGTCTCATTGATTGATACTTGAGCGAAATTGATTTAAGAAGACAAATGTGATCCAATGCAAAGGCTGCGTTGGCGTAATAGAAAAACAGTTATAAATAATAAATACAAAGGAAAAGTAAACACTTGAGATATTTTGGAATCATTGTGTAGCAATTTGTGTCTCAGCAGGGGAAAGCAAATAGTTAATAAACCTTCAATGACTAGGAAAAACCTTTCCATTAACTAATCAATAATCAATCCAACTAATCAACGCAGTGCATCTACTCAATCTCTCAACTCCCAACTTGAATGTAGAACGAGAAAAGTATACTGAGGATTGGCAAAGCTAAATACTTTATTTTCCTCTCTACATAATCCATTTTAAATGAATGCTTGAGTAATATTATGATAGAGTTTGTCTCTAATTCTAGAATTGAGTGTATAATGGCATCATTGTCTGACAATTTGGTCGCTTTTAATACAACTAATGGGTCGTTTAAGCCAATATCTCCATTTTTAAACCATTTAATTTTATTGATCAGAAATGGACCAACTTTTTTGAATAAATATATTACTCAGCCAAAGTTAGAAAGAAAGTTTTAACTAACTGCTGTATTTGTATATTCCTGTTATAGTATAATGCATTTGTGCAAAGGATTTATTTCACTTTCAGAGTAATTGCATTATAGTTATTTAAACAAAATTGGAGCTGTTTCAACAAAGTCTAGGATAATGGAAAAACAGCACATGAATATACAAACTACATACAAAGTTTGTAAAAGGATTTGTATACAATCACATTACTTTGTCACTTTACTTTTTTCATTATTGTCTAAAAGTTTCTTATTTTTGTATTCAGTATATTTTGAATTCCAAATGAATTCTAAAAGAAAGTTACCGAATAAATAAACATAATAATGCATATCGATTTTAGGTGCAAATTACATTTTAAATTTTCGACAAACACTACTGCATAATAACTAGATACCTTATAAGAAACATTATAAAAGAAAAGTTTTGAACTATTCTTTTGTGTGGGTAAATGTTATTAATATGATTTACGAGATACAAATAAAGAAAAAGGAGGGTTGAATGAAATATAAAAGTTTCTGACGTTTAGGATGAAAAAATGCCCCAAAATCTAAAACAATAGGAGAATGAGTAAAATAATTTTGAGTTCACCATAAAGAAAAAGTCAACATGGAAAAGGGGGAGTAAGATCCATTTTGCTAGGAATTTATGGCTTGCGTTAATTACCAACATTTTGTTTTTTATGCAATGTATATAATGCATCCACCTTATCGTTGTATTCTAACCGTTGGCTAATTACTAGACGATTTTGAATGCGCCAACAGCACCGACAAACTTGGTTTAGAGGAGTTTCCCTCTCACACAAATTCAAGATTTCTGAATTTTTAAATTGATGATCTGGTCTTCTCATAAATAATAACAACAATAATAATGATTTTTCTGTGCTACCATTAAAGATTTCCTTGTTTTCCATCACATTAAGTAGCAGCTAGATTTTTGCAAATTAAACGCGTCGTCTTTCAAGGATTATATTATTATTCCGATGCAGATGATTAGTGTCTAGAGACTACAAGAATCCAATAATTTATTTGTGCTATTATATTCTACTCTTTACTTCACAATTTCTTGTTCTCTCTCCTTGTAACGTATGTAAAGTCATAAACTGACATTGGCCAATGGATTACATCTCTAGAGAATAAGAAATTATGTTCTTTTCTGTAATTACATTGGAAAGCAACACATTTAAAATGAAATGCGGAATATACACATGTATATATAAAAAAAACAGGGATATTCTCCTGTTCTACAGTTTGCCCTGAGTGCATATTTATGAAATGAGGAATGACGGCAGCAAGTAATAAAGTTGAAATTTGAATGCCATTTAATTTTATTGTAGAAATTATTATTTTATGAGAAAATGCCTCGTTAAATAAAACGATTACGTCAACAACAAAAATATCAACCAAAGGAAAAATTGTTATCAATCTTTCAAGATTGGTTTAGGAAATTGTATTTTGATATAGAGACTATAAAATATAAAAAGAGAGAGAGTGAGTGAGTAAGGGTATTACGAGGTTAAGCTGGGAAAAGTGGAATAAAATCATAAAAATAGGATAAAATATCTTACTTTTCAGGAACGTGATTTATTACATAAGAAACATGATTTCGGGAAGCTGAGATTCTTAAAATTGCGTTACAATAAAAATCCCTGTAGAGCAAATATGAATTCCGTTGAAAAGAGCAAGGATTTATTTTGTGCTGCATCAATCGTATTTTATGAGGGGATTGGAAAGTGACTGACACAGCTAAAATCGGATTTTCAGTGGAAGAAAAGGAAAAAGCGGAGGGAAAGCATAATCATCGCCCTGATCGGTGTGGAGCTTGGCGACGTAAGTGGTTGGATTGAATCCACTCTCTGTTTTAATAAAGGAGAGGGGAATAAAGAGAGAGAGAAAGAGAGAGTCAGTTATTTGGGGATTCAGTGAGCAGAAAATCAAGAAAGAAAAGTCAAAAGATGTGAGTGAAAGCATCTGCGCTTCTCACACAACAACTTACTTTCTCCCTCCAGAAATATTGAGTTCCAAAGAGACCAAAACCAAGTAGTCGCCTTGATCTTTGCTGACTCTGCTCTCACTACTTGTTATATCATTTTCATCCTTTTCTGCTTTTGGATTCGGGAGAATGAGGACATTGTACATACATACAACAGGCAGGCCGTGTGTTGAATTGAATGGCAAACAGCATACAATGAGTCAAGCAGCTTTGGCTTAAGCTATCAGCCACGGAATTGAAGTTATTTCTCATGTCATGACAAAGAAAGACTCGTGTCACCCGAAATGTCAGCATAGTTCGGGTCGAATCGGTCTATTTTATTTGGAGACAATGAAGAAAGCATCTGTCAACCTTTTTTATTGCTTCTCCAAAGTGTAAATGTGCAACTTGCCCCAAGCATCTAAAAAAGAGAGAAACTTTTTACATTAAAATTAACAAAAAGGGAAATGAAAATGGCATGAAAAATTCATGAAGAGGAAATTGCAAGCAAATGCAAATGTAGTAAATTGTACTGATTGAGCGACATGCAGAAGATCGACAAGTCCCTGAGGGTGTGAAATGTTTTTTGCTCTTACTCGAATCTGCTCCCTTATGTTTGACACTGATTTACATCCGATATTTTATGTCTTTTATACTCAAGTCTAGTAGTACATAAACAAGCTTTTAAACCCAAAATTGATGTAGACTTTGAATTGAATGAAACAACTTTTGGGACTTTTTAGGAGCTGTCATTGAAACAAATGCTGGTGTTTCTTTTTACAAAACTTTTTGTCGTGAGAAAAAGTGTTGTCAGATATTTTACATGCAACTAATTTTCCCCCTCCTAAATACAAGTAAGCCGAATAAAAAATGTATGTATACATATTATATACAGTGTATTTTCTTATTCAATAAAGGATCCAATAAATAACTAATTGAATGTGTGTTGTTGTACATATTGTCAAAAGTGCGTGCTTGCAATTTTAATAATTGTTGGCATTTTTTATTTGAAATTAAATACCAAACCATTTAATTTTTGGTCTTCTCATTTCCCTGTAAGGTATAATGCACCCACGCATTAGATACAAACATATATTCTTTCTCAAGCTGCTTGATAGATAAACCATGAGACAAGACAGAAACGACTTGTTGCAAACATCTTAAAATTATCTGTTTGCATGTATGTAATGTGGCTTATTTGATTCATTAATTATAACAGAAGTCTTACACGACCATCAAAGCAAGAGTTGGTTGTGTTGTAACGGTTAAATAAAGTTGATATTTTTTTTGAGGGTTTGCTTGGCAAGATTGTAAAATTTCTTGAGTGGACATTGATAGTTGGCAAAGTCACAAAGTGGATGATGAGGATAAGTGTCGTTGTATTATATGGAGTTGTTTAATGTGTTTGATTTTGATAGAAGGTGATCATCACAGTAGTAGTGATTGGCAATAAAGAGTGTGTTAATGAGAATGATATTATGATAATTAGCAGATGAATTGGAAGTATGTAACCGGTCTGTATGGCTAGATAGATAGGAATACAAGTTGGACATGTGTAGACGTGGGTGGGTAGTATTGTATGATAATTACTACAAAGATTAGAATAGAAATGCTGGGGTGCAGGAGGGTTAATAGACGTATAGAGGTAATTAATGGTTGGAGAGTGTTGGATAAAAGGGAAATCGTGTCTCGAAGATTAACATAATCCAATGGCTGGTAACTACAATCTGTTGGACAAGCCCCAAGATCTGTGTTGGACAAACTATCAGTCCTTTCAAACAAGAAGCCAGTTGCCCAATGGAAGGCAAGGATCCATCCAATTGGCTCCAAAATCGAGTCAAATAGGAGGTCCCCCTTGAAGCCTCTTTCCAAAGCACATCCCTAACCCCAGAAGAGTTTGCGTTCCTCTTGTGCTTTCATCCGTCCAACAACTGCTCCATGTGTACATCGTGTAGAACCACTCCATTCAAAGAACCAACAACTTTAAGCCAAACTAATCATATACACCGTTCCCCTACAACTAGTTTCAATCCATTCCTACACCTGAGAACAACACTTGAACAACAATCCAACAGCCACCACGAGCTCCGCACATTTCTCTCAAAACCAAACATCACTTTCCATGGCTTGGACTTGCTGAATATGCACAAAGTTGCCAAAGTGCTCATGTGGTTTCCTTCAACTCAGTTTATAATTGCATAATCATACAAGTTCCACACTAACTAACAAGTGATTCAATCATTGTTATTAAATAGTACAACTCTAGTTTGTGTTTTTTTTAAATCAAAAGAGTATTATTATTATTATGGCATACTTTGGGTATTCGCCATCCTCTGGTCCACCTGTCTCCGTGTCTTCACTTCCTCCTCCCACATTTAATAACAATCAGGTAAAGTCAACAAACAAACTCGGTTGTAAATATCAAATGCTTTATAAACACTAACCGGCACAAGTAATTTATTCCGCCACTACCGGTCTATGTATGTAATTATTACTTATAAGCCATTATTGTCCTGCATAAGCCACCATTAGTCTTCCCATGCCATGCAATTATTTAGAATCGTGCATTCTCATTAAAAAGAGATGATCCTATTAGTACCACTCAAATAATTCCAATCTGTGTATTATTCAAAGCGGATTAGCGTGTCAAGTTGAGACAAAATCATGCCCAGTCGACTACCGGTCCATGAAAACATCTCTTGCCCCATAAATGAGATTTTATGTCTCATTTTCCCCGTAAACTTTAATTAGCGAGACTACTCAACTCTTGTACCATTAATTCAATTTTGATGAGCCCGTGTATTTATTAACATTTTTCTGTAATTTTGCTAGTGACTATCAATCTTCAACTTCTACTACATCAAATGAATGAAGCCACAATAAATATTTTTTTTTAAAAAATAGTGTATATTGTAATACATAATATATAGTATATACATGTATGAGAAAAAATTTCCTTTGAAATTGGTGTGAAAGGTAGTGTTGTTTACATTCAGTTTGAATACGTGTAAACTTTGATTGCTAACAGTAAAAAAAATGTTTTAATGCCGTTAATAATAATTTAAAACCTTGTAATACACATGAGAAACTATAAAACTAATTTGATTAGCATAAAAAGTTGTGAGTAGAATTTGATCTGGTTTAGTGTTCATATAACTAATCCTTTTCATCAACATCATCATATCATCATCTTCCTTCACGTCCTTTTGCTGGCTCCTGCGCCTGTGGGAAGGCCTTCTAATAATTTCTCATCTTTCAAAGCTGCTGACGTTGCTTTCTCCACCCGTGGAGTAACATAAAATCATGTAAATCAACATTATTCTCATCCTGCTATTTCTGGCCTGCGTTGGGTAGAAAATTGCAATTATGTAGCAGTTGTTTGAATTGTCGTAGATAGTATCGTCTTTTGAGCTAATTTCGGGTGACAAGGTGCTAAATTAAGTTTTGTAGGGATAGCATGGAATTACATGGAATATTTTATTATTACAATTTGCTTAATTGCTGAAAATGAGCTTATTGTCAGTAGAATTATTGGAACATAATAAAATCTTAATGAGTAACTAGTAGCTAAATTGCTATTATTATTATTATACTATATATAAGGACATTGTTTTACTAATGCATGTCAAAGTGGATAGTAATTGCGTGTAGAACATATCCTTTGTATTTGGACTTGATTATCATGTCATGTCAGGCGACATAGGAATTAATATTTTGACACGGTGAATAATAGATGAGTTTTCATATTTACACAACCCAGGCTATCACATTTACACAAATATCCTCCAGTAACTTTGTTATTTATACTAATCACAATTTATAATCATCCATTTCAAGTATTGGGTTGTTTTGTTGAATTATTAAGTCATGAGCAAACAGTTTTACATTATAATCTCTTTCTTCAGTCCTATGCATGATTTATGATTACATGTCATGCCACAGCACAGCATTAGATAGATAGAGCCATAATAATAAAATTATAATAAGAAATAATATAAATACAAACACATGTGAAAAGTTGATTGATTGATTGTTGTAGACTAATATTTGCCATGATTTTATTATTTTATGATTTCTGGGTATTCTTGCGTGCAAATGTACATTCTTGATAAAAATTTTCAATTGGAGTAATTTAAACATTTTATTGGTTTTGTCCAAACTGCTTGTCATTCCAAGATAATGCGATTGAGTTACACACATTTGGCTTATTAATTTACTTTATTATCTATTTGTTTGCTTATTTCTGAATGGATGATGAATTGTTTACAATCCATCACTTTATTTGCACAAGTGAGAATTTGACATTTTTCTTGACTGACTGGGTGGTTTTATATTTGACTTTGATTAGTTGGGATCTCCTAATTCTTCCTCGGGAGCTGGAGGGATGAGTGGCTCAACGTCCCCCACTGGAATTACCACGTCCTCCCCTGCGACCACGTGTTGCGACGGAGGTCGTCCCCTTGTCACCGACCCTGTCACTGGACAATCCGTCTGCTCCTGCTCCTATGACCCCTCTAGACTGACCTTGTCTTCATACCCCAGACTGAATCCTTATGGATCGTCCCCTTATGCCCCTCCATCAGATCAAAATCCTTACCCCACTCTCGAGTCTGCTGCCTTTTATCCAACTTTGGTAAGTTACTCTACATATTCAGCATTATAATTGCAATCATTTTGTGGATTAGGAAAATATAATAAATAGTAGGGCAATGAGGGTGGAAGGGAGGGAGGATATGAGAATTATCTTTGTCACCAAAGTAAACAGACAGAAAATGGGACCAAGTAATATCTGGCTCATTGTAGCGTGAATTGATTTGGGTACTGAGCCATGAAATTAATATTTCTGTAATCAAATGACTATTATGTACATACATATATAGGGACCAAGTATTAGTATTTATTAGCTTTCCCACAACATTATCAAATGTTTAAATACACAATCTTTGCATTTGGTGGTCCTTGGAATTATATTTACGATAAATTGTGACAAACCCCTATTTATTATTATTTCGTGATGAAATTTAGTTTGTTGAAAGCTGCTGACACGAATAGAATGGAAAAATTTCATGTAAACATGTAGATATATGAATGTAGAAGAAAACGGAGATCTGAATTAGAAAGCTGACCTCTCTCATGTGATCTCCATGTGTGTTTTATATTTTATTATATTTAGAAATGATCAAAAATGCACATTCTTTCTATCACGGGATGAGATGTGGGGAAGGAAATGAATTTTTAAAGAGTTAGGGCAGCAGAGGTGAACGTTAATTTTTACGAGTCAGTTGGATATGTGACACGCAGACAAGGTATTATGCCATGATCATCCATTCTTTATATGGGAGTCAAAAAGCTTAGAGAAATTGTAAATGAGAGAACAATGCATGTGTATCAAAAATTGGATAGAATAGAGACACCAACAACCATGGGGAGAGATGTTTTTGGTTTTTATTAGATGTAACAGATATGTAATTCGTGAATGGATTCTTTTGGCTGATGAATATATATTTTTTCTTCTTCAGGGTGGAGCGTACGGTCTTAAAGAGGGCTCTGCTTCTGGTGGCGACGTCTGGCCCAACCACGGGGCGCTCCCCAACGGCTACTATAATCCGTACGACCCAACATTCGCGGCCTACGGGTAAGTCCGTCTTCATTGTTACCACATACTACGGCCCCAGGAAATTTCATGATCCCACACGCTGGCTTTCCCAAATTAGATTAGAGACAGACCACTTCTGATTTATTAGACACCCATAATCTACCCCCACAGACCCCATTCATTAGCCTTCGACTTAAGGACTCCATCAGCACACTCAACAAACTACTTTTGACCTCTTGTGTCAGTCTCCATTTTACATTGATGAGTTTGATGATCAAAACTATTAACCCTTATTATTTTTTTTCCAACCCTTTATATATTTTCTTCCACTCCTTCATGAATTTTTAATTAAATTAGTAACCGAGATAAGTACACAATAGGTCATCTCACCAGGAAACATTTCTCATGTGGATTTTCCAAACCAAAGTCAAGTCTTTTTTATTTCCATATTGGGAGGGCACAGTTTCATGATTTCATGTGTTGAGAGAACAGTCGCTAGTAAAGTCGTAAATAAATAAAGAAATTCTGGCAGATAAATCTAAACTTAATAAGATATGTCAGAAATACTTGAATTCATCATAAGTTAAACAAGAAAATATTTACTTTATTTACAAGATTTTTTATATCCCTGATAAGTAGATTTGTAGATCAGTATTATTGGGATTTTGATGATAATCAACAAGTTTACTGAACCGAGCTGTAGAAATAAGGAGGCATATCGAATCAAGAAATTATTTTTGGCATCACATCATGATGGGATGGGAAAGTTATCTGGCAGAAGTAATCGTTGTTGGTTAGATTCATTAGATTATTTACAGCATCATGATACAGTGCACTCTATTTCTATTATCGTTAGAGTGGAATCAACTCAATAACAATAATAAAGCAGAGTTCACAATATTTATCCAAAAGCATTGGCCATAAAATTCAGGGAATCGGAAATGCCCGGGTGGGTAACCAGCAACGGAAGTGGTTGCATTAAAGGGAGTGAGTGAGGTCGCAGCAGGGAACGAGTCAAACGACACAGTCCAAAAAGGCCACAACCCTTTTTTTTAGCAATATTGTAAATACACATACTTGACGGCAAGACATTATGCATTTCCTCAAGGGGTTTAATTGCTCATCAGATATATACTATATTCAGAAAAACGGAGACATGACCATAAAACACATAAACCAAACACATGTTTGGTTTATTATTACATATTTACAATGAATATGTACAATGAAACATTGTTTGAAAGAGAGATGGCAAGAATTTTTAAAAGGCTATAATTGAATAATAAATAAGCAAGTAGCCACAACAAATGAATGGGTGTAACTATCAGGATGAATATCTATCAATTGTCTGACCTACCTTAGCTGCAGCATGCTTTGATTTTAATGGGCAATTAACGGAGCGTAAAGTTGAGGCTTCTGTAAATACATAGGTGTGAATAGCTCTTGTGTAAATAAACCTGTCATTAGCCGTGCTTATCATCTACTGATTAGAAATGCAATTAATATAATGCATTCTCTCTCCTTTGTATTGTTCTATCTAATTGCCCCACTAAAACAGCTTCTTTATGAATAAGGAAATTCGCACACAAACATTCATTAAGCTTTAGGATAATATTTATGCGCTGATGGAGTCATGATAAAAAATTCATAGCCAGACTTACAAGGAAATATCTTCTAATTGCTTAATTATTTATTTATCTAATTAATTTGCAGGTACGGGGGATCATACGATCTCGCTGCTCGCAGGAAAAATGCAACCCGAGAATCCACAGCCACTTTAAAAGCCTGGCTATCGGAACATAAAAAGAATCCTTACCCGACAAAAGGAGAGAAAATTATGCTCGCCATTATCACAAAAATGACTCTAACGCAAGTCTCAACTTGGTTTGCAAATGCTAGAAGAAGGCTCAAAAAAGAAAATAAGGTACACTATATTTAATGCTCACAAAATCTCACAAATGTTCTATTTTATTATTTTAAATTATCATATAGTAATTTGCATATAATAATAATATATGAATTTATTATATATTTATATTTATTTATATTTTTTGCAGATGACATGGAGTCCAAAAACTAGTAAAAACGAAGATGATGATGACGAAGTTATCGATGGTAAGCAGTGTTTCATGAAAATTTAGACAATGTGCATTGTAGTTTATTTATAAAGTACATATATAGTTTGATATTATTATTGAAGGAAAACGAAAACATAAATGTGACATTTTGTGAATTGATTTGTAAGCTGAGTGAATATTGAGGATGAGTGATATTATAATGGAAATGGTGAGAGGGTTAGAATGAAGGATTAGTAGGGAACCCTCTTCCCTTGCACTTTATCATCAAGGATTATACTTCCAACGAGAATCTCTTTTGGTAGCACCAATGTCACTCAACCGTGTCTCAGCCAATGCAGCAGACACGTCCTTTATATTATATGCACACATAATAACATCATTCATTGATGCAATAAAAAGGCACATCATTCAAGCTAATCCTTGCTTAATCAAAATGTTGCACTTAGGGATTGACTTTTTTCTCCCCAATTGTGATTTCATTGAGCTATTTATTTTTGACTTAATGAAGACTGCTGCACAAATGCAGATATTAAACTCCCTTGCTTGCAGAATTGTAATAATTATTTAGTTTGGTTTTGGTTGAAGGATAAAGCAGCCAACTATGACACTTTACACTTGCAACAAATATAATTAATTACTATTATTTATATGTTTTTCGTATAGATGAAGATGACTCGTCTTCTGCCGCATCTCCTCCCGTTAGAAATAACAACAATATCGGAATAAAGATTGACCCTTCAAATGACCCATCCAAGTCGGATTGTGCTGCGACATCCAAACCTAAAATATGGTCGTTGGCAGATACGGCAACTTCTTGTAAATCTCCGCCCCCACCACCCCACATGTTGGGCCACCCCCACTACAGTAGTCACAATCATGTCCATCCAATGTCCCACCACGGCGGGCCCCCACCGCCCCCCGTCTCTTCCTCTTGGAGCTTTCCACTTCCGGCTTACAGATACGGAGGTTTTCTGCCGCCAGTGACAGGGGACGGAGTGGCCAGTGACACTCCCCCCCAGACACCCCCCAATTTAAAATTGTTGGGAATAGGGAACCAAAGTTCGTCCTCGCATCATGAATTAGGAGCATTCAAACCCGTCTTAAAAAGGTGAGTTTTGTTGTATAATAACTAGTTTTTAGCCAAACGGAAATACTTAAAAAGTGCACTGCGTTCTTAAAAGTCAAGAAAAAAATTCATTTTATTATACCTTCTGTTCATCAGTCGAAACTAATTAACACCAAATTGAAATGAGGTGCATTTAGTATTTATTTATTTCATCCCATTCAATGCAAATTGAGTACAATGAATAATTTGTGTTCTTCTTTATTTAATCAAATGCGGAAAAATAGCAGCAATATATATCATGCATTGTTTAAACTGGTTCAACAGAAATAGAAAACCTGTTTTTAATCCTAATTAAGTCACACTCCATGCAACCTAAATATATACGAACTATACAGGTGCTAATAAGTAAAAGGAATGAATATATACCAGTTTTACCAAATTAAAGTATTCCATCTAGATTATGTAGAAGGGATGCTGGAATAAAGATAAAATAAATTCTTTTTGATGGACAGTAGACAAGTAAAATTACTACCAATGCCTAATATTCAAACGGGTTTCTCACACCCATAATGATATGATATTATGATATGATCCCTTTGATATTTCCATTCTGACTTCTTTTCATACACACTGACTGTTTAATTAGATGAGTTGAATTTCCAATAATAGAAAAGGTGAGAGACAGGTGTAGTAATGCGAGTTGTACAAGTTGTTAGGGCCATTGAGATTTCTTGAATTGAACATTTAGACTATGTAAACTACTTTGTAAATGGGCATAATGGTTTTAAATGATGGACAACACGAATATTCAGTCACTTGCTGTGTTACACAGATACATTATACATTACATTGTAATGCATCTTGCATATACAATTATTTACAATTGTTCACCTGATGACAGTTATAAACTAAACCAACTCCTTGTTGGTAATTTCTTGGTTGATAAACTCAATTGACTAGATTACATTGCATTAGTCCATCCCATTAAATTAAACATTATTGAAAAAGTTGCATTCAAATTTTCCTTGATTTTTCTAATGCTGCTCTTCTACTTTGATTTTTATTTACTCGCATTTGTTTGCATTATAAAAGAAAGCAAGTCATGATGCAGTCACAACAAGTTACAAATAATGTGATTAGACGAGGAAAGAGAAAAAGTTTTTGACGTGACGTTGTAAATTAATGTTTCAGTGTTTGGGATCCATATGATAAAGAATATTATTGAAAACTACCCATGTCACGATGAGATTGGTTCTGTTGCAAAGACTCTCTTTGTTTGTCCTCTTAAAGTGACTTTCTCAAACATTTGGTTCTCAAGCATCAGCACTATTCATAATATAACCTTGGCTTATTTAGCTTGGAGCTTTAGAGATAAGATTGAAGTGACGAAATGCAAGATGCTAATGAAATCTTTGCTTTGATTTTCTAGTTCCTCTGGAGGATTCTGCATGTGATTGGATGTCACTTGGAAAAGTTGATAAGAAGAAAGAGGGAGCAAAGTTTGCAGCAATTGATGGATGAGTGAGTGACCAACACCCTGTGATATACAAAAACAAACAAGAAGAGGAAAAGACCGACCCCAAACAGAGTTGCAAACCACAAACAAAACTACTGATTTTCAGATGATTCTCTTTCTTTCGTTGAATATATACATTACCTATTATTACAACACACAGCACAGATACAAAACTAAGAAACAAACTAAAATAATTAATTTAATTAATTATTATTATTACTACAAAAAATAATTTTTAGATGTCAAGATTTTTAGACAATCCATGAAAATATACCAAAATAAAACGCAATTAAAGTCTTATAAAAAATCGTAACAATGAGCATTGCTTATTGTACTATAACTAAATAAATAAATCAATTGTGTCATGAAAAGTTGCAAATTATCTCTCTTTTTTTTTAAAAATTATTGAAACAACATTATTTAGAGAAAAAGAAGAATAAGTAAGCAAAGTTTTGTATATAGCAATATAATCGTTTCACCCCAATACAAAAATTTCTCATATTTGTGACTCGGGTCCCTCATTCCCAAATAATCTCTCTATTGCTTCTTGAATACCCCCCACATGCATTTTCCTCGTAAACAATCTAGGTTTACCCGTCTCAGTTTTCATGTGCCCTTTTGTTAGATAATCTGATTAGAATATTAGGTATATTAAGTACGGTGTAAAAGCAATCTG
This sequence comes from Proisotoma minuta, assembly GCA_034698145.1. Taxonomy (NCBI): domain Eukaryota; kingdom Metazoa; phylum Arthropoda; class Collembola; order Entomobryomorpha; family Isotomidae; genus Proisotoma; species Proisotoma minuta. Next base: position 36,343 of record JAQIXN010000237.1, read on the forward strand.
GACAGATTCCTATCGTGTTCAAAAAGGTAGAGGAACCAAATTGAGCGAGAAGCCAACTTACCACCTAAGCTCTGTCAGTTATTCAATCCAATTTTCATATTTTCTTATAGAAAGTTGCTGAAAGATATACAAACAAGAAAGGTAAGTTAGGGAGCAAACTGTGACATTTTGTGTGCATTCCAGAAATTTATGGACGGGTAAATTGGTAGGGGATCAAATTATATTTAGGTAGCATCTGTTTCCCAATGGTATCAGGATGCGGATTATCGTGATGCGATCACATACATAAGCACCAGCAAATAAACCTCTTAATAAAATTATAATTCGACAAATGTCTACATATATATGTTCACAAGATTTTTTTCTTTTTTATACAAAAATTATGGTGTTATCTATAAATGCATAATACATAAATATATACATACATAATGACAATTAATATATGAATGTCAACACGTCTGTCATTTATTAAAGTGAACTTTGGAAAGAGAGTGACAAATTGCAATACACATGATTAAAACATGATGAAAACAAGTGTAAAGTATTATCACTTTTCCATTTTGCCGAACAATTGAACTTGCAATCAGTCCAATCAATTAATAATAATAGGGTATTTAATACGAAACCAAGTTAAGATAAATAAATTGACCAGGGCTACAGGACAATGATTACACTTTTAAACCTCATTTATGCCGACAAAAGATGTTCAACGTCATTTTGTCAATCAACTTCTGTTAATTGATCATCTATTGATTGAATAAAACTGAACATTGTCCTTTCCATTATTGACGCGGAATTTCCCATTATTCCACTAATAAATCATATTATTAATATTCCGTCATCAGTACGATATTAGTCGGTGAGATTACTTTGAAATAGCAATAAGGTAAAATTTGATAACCCAGATTTCGTAAACGAGGTTGAAACAATGAGTAACGATAATTTTAATCAATTAATTAAGTGACATCTGCATATGCATGGGGTAAAATAATATGTCATCGGTTGCAAATAATTGGTAGGAGAAGAATCGTGAACATGCAGGTTAACAAGATATAAATATGTCTCGTTTTATTATTTGTATGGAGTTTGGAGGCTAAAAGTGATCATCATTAATCATTTATTTGAATATTGTCAACCAATTGAGGTGATAAGTGAATGGTACACATGGTTAGTTGGTAATAGAAATCATAATATAATATGCTTTTGTCGGTCAATGTAAAGTGGTATTACTTAACAATATGAGTAGATAAGGTAGGCAAAGGCACCGACAAAGAAAATGTTTGGATAAGAGTTAGTTAGAGAAGAGTCGATATCACTGATGTTTACTTTGTCATTAAGCACACAGGTGTGTGTTTTGTACTTTAACTTGAGAAATAAACCTTCAACTTTCTCAAGTAACCCCAGAACCTTTACCAACCAGAAAGTTATCAACCTCCAGACAAATCTCTGGAGAAAATTCTCTCTCTCTCTCTCTGCTAAAATTAGCTGGCTTGTGTTGTTGAGTGACATGGATTGTGATGGCCAGACTCTCCTTCACTAAAATGGTCCAAATTGTTTCAGAAGTCTCATTAGGTAGAGTTGGTCATTTGCTTTGACATGTTGTACATTTATCAAAGTTACTCCATTCGTCTTCTCCTTGGCTGACATGCTGCGGGATTAAACCATCCACTGGTCACATCACAGGGTTTTGGTCCTACCCCAGAAGTAGACATTATTTTGGTCGTCACAATGATTTATAGCTCCAGCTTGTGGACAGCCCAGTGTATAAACTGCTAACCAAACCACTGCCACCACATAATTTCCCCCCTCCTTTATGTTTATATGTTTTCAGGAAAATGTCCAACTGATTTGCAAATTAAGTCCATTAACAGCATTCTCTGTTGGCAGCTAAAGCACTACTGGAAAGCCATTATAGCCTCTGATTAACCTCAACAAATAACCTATGATAACAATATAAGTATATATATATATATATACATTTCAGCCAATTTAACCAATCAATGTCTTTGTACGACACATCTCATGTTTATGTATTATGTGGTTAAATTCTTGGATGTTGGATTAAGTTGTACTGATAAATTACCCAACAGCCAAAAGTTCAAGTTAAGATTTGCTCACTGGGATATGCATATAAAAATTGTCTGTAGAATTGCTTTGCTTATTAACGGTGTCAAAGTGGAGTGTAAATTGTATTGCAGTCAAAGCACATAACCGGAATGTGTAGGAAGAAGACACTAAACATTTAAGTAGCGGTAGTGACATTCGCATATTTCTCAACTGAATCTCAACCCAAAAGAAGGGAAGTGACATGAAATGAATGAACAACCACGCAGAATAAATTTTAAGAGAGGAAATTTTTCTCGACATTAGTTGACAAACTTTGCTGGCAGATTGTGAATTAGGTTTTACGCTACAAAGTTTGAAAGTGAGGGTTAAAAATAAATGTAGTACATATATAGGCAGACTTGACATTTGTTGCAAAACAGGTGTAAAATTAGTTTGTCACATGTGTTATTGGTAGTAAAACTTTTCAAGATTCATAGTCCTCATCTAAACGACGAGTGTTGTATTTCACTTCCTTTCTGATAACTGGATAAAATGTTTGTCTATCCAACTGATGAGAAAATTGGAACAAGAGTTTATCTTAGTTGATAAAATAAATTCATGTTACTAAAAAAATGTCCTCTGATTGTGATACCCTTTAATCAATATCTTTTTGTTCTACCCTTTTTTACCAGTGTACGCTAATTATGTTTGAGTTTTTGTAATACGTACAGCTCTTGTCAATTTAATTTTATGGTTTAAAAATCAAGTGCTCTCAAAATGTTTCCTTTGTTTGTTATATATTGCAATAATTGGCAGTTTATTAGTATCAAAAGAGTAGAGCTAAATATCTGTAGGATAAGATAATGGAAAGAATCGTTGGGAATTTTCAGTGTATTAGCGATAATATTCTCGTTAAAGCCTTTTCGGCAACTTGTTTTATTACAATACTCGTAAAATCAGGGATCAAGTACCACTTTAGAGTTGAGACCTTTTTTATACATCATTGTCTACTGATAAGTTGGCCAACAACAAGGACACAACATTATTGAGTACCCTTTAAGACAGCCAGAGGAGATTATTAAAAGCCTCTCGTCGTCAGATTTCCTTGTTTGGTGGATGTAATAATTCCAACCCGTTACACTATAAATTAGGTCGTTTATTTGACCTTTTTGACTTTGTCCCATTTTAATGTGTTAGTTATACCATTGTCAGGGAGGGTAAACTAATAAATGTTTGGTGGAGTTAAAACAAAAGAGATTACAGAGATCGAAGGTTGATGGAGTGGCTACACAACAATGAGATCCCTTGGAGTGAATGTCACAGACTAAGCCCAAGACGGACTCCATAATAGTTGACAGCTGCTGCGTTCATTAAGAGAAACGTAATGAGGTGGCAGGATTGTTAGTTGTAGCCTTACAGAGGTAATTAGCATACAAAGGTAAAAGGAGGGGTCCTGAGCTCAGTCAACCCAACAACTTCTTGGTGATCCCTATCAAGTCCCATGTCGCCCAGACGACCGTCTCGGCATAATAAAAAATCGGTATAGTCAACGTCCAAATGACCCTTGTAACACATGTCTCTTATATATATATGTAGGATGGTCCAGTGACATTTTTATATATATCTTCTTCTTCTTCATATAATCCCGGACATTGTTTTAACAGTGTGACTTGACTAACACACTGTTTTTTCATGCTTCAAGACCAATTTACACAGAGTATGTGCAAGTTTTCTTCACGCCACAATAACTTTAGCTTCGTTAGACTCCCTGCTAAACTATTCCAATTTATTGGGTTTGTCAACCAACAAGAAAAAGATCACTAGACTGGATTGATGGCAAAAGGACTTTGTGACTCCAGCATCCAACCAATTTAAGCTTTATCTGAAGTGAACTATGAATGGGACAAAATTTTGAGACGTCATAAATTATTTAAAACAATGCATTAATAGTGTAAACCTATGTTCAACTTATAACTTGAGCATTGTCTCTTGCAGAGAACTTTGTACTTTTTTTTATTATCTAGTACACAATACAAAGTATAAGGATTCATATCCCATAAATGTTGAATACACTGTCTACAAGATTAAATTGTAAATTGGCCCAAGCTGAACATGTCCAGTCATTTTTTATTAAATACCCCCCACACGATGCGACGAGACGTGGCCGCGACTCTTTTGACGCGATGTAATTTTTCCATGTCATAATAAAGGAAGAGTGTCATTAGTCCTCCAGTCTCCAAAGTCATTAATAACTGGGCTTTTTATTTATTTGTTTATCAACTGATTTTTTTAAATAAAGGCGAGGTTACAAAATGGCCATATATTATATGCTTAAAATTTTACTTGTTCATGTAAAGTGTGCAAAGTTTGGATAAAAATACTTAAAGAGGAATCTTGAAAGGGGAAAGTAAAATATTATAATGATTGGCTGTTGACAAACATGTTCCATCCTTATTCATTAACTACACATTATGAAGTCGTTTATTTGTCTTTATCTCTTGTGTTTCTCCAAGAAATCTTGAGTTTCTCCCTATTTTAAATTTCTGGAATTTTTAGTTTTTGGAGAAATGAAGACATGCATTCACTTGGTTGATGATACTTCATTGTATCTAGTTATAAGTAGTAATGTTGTACATTAAGCTCTTGCAGTCAAAATTCCAATCTGGAGTGGAAAAGTCAAACTCATTGATGATGTCTGGTCTAGTTGGACAAGGACTAGGACAACTCAAAGTTAATGAGGACAGTGAGGAGCTAATCGACAGCAGTGTCATAGGTTCCTTCATTTGCGACGACAACTTTGTTGTTGTTGAATCCAATGTCATTTTGGTTGACTTAAAAATAATCTGTCTGCGCCTGATTAAATTGGATACTCAATGTTCACTTGTACTAATGGTCAGATTGATTGAATATATATGTCATTTAAGTAATATGAGCCTATTCGAGTTTACAATGGTTGAATGGTATACACATATACCGACAATTAAGTACCTGTACCATGGTATGTAAGTGTCATTATAGTATTATGGTCCAGAGAAAGGGAGGATAATATTAAGTGGTTTTGAGATTATTTAGGGATTAAAGGAGTTGGCATTGTTTTAGAGAGAATTGGAGATTTACTGTTAAGTGAATCTGTTTTCTTTGGCCGTGTCTTGGGTTTGTTTGGTGACTGGTTTCTTGGCGTGTTGGATTCGGATGAGAGGCTGAAAAGTGCATGGCCCTTGGACAATGTTTGGGATAATGTGAGCCAGTGTTTGGTTTGAAATGCAGACCACACCCTGAAGTTGGACACTATTAGTCATTAGTCTTCAAGATTGAGACACTGATACTTCAGGGACACTTTAATGGAGGAATCGTGTATTTTCATCTGTCTCTTTACAGCATCCATATATACACGCTTCTCAGCCCATTAACCACTTTGACATCCCTCACTAATGATTAGTGAGGGATGTCAAAAAATTAAAGTCAAAAAATTAATGTAAAAAAATTTACTCCCTCCTCAGTTTAAACGTCTAATCAATTTCATTACACGACAACAGTCGTTAAAAACAATCAACAAAATTCATGTTTTTTCAACAGATATCAAAGCAGTCAATTAATTTGACCCGATTAAAGTTAATTTAAGTAAGTAGGATGTATATAACCTTTGCATTGTAAAAATAACAAAAAGAAAAAGAAAGAGAGAAAAAAATAAATGCGAGAGACCAAAGATAAATTTAACCACTATTCAATCTTTTAATGAGCACTGTGTTAAGTCCATTGTTGTGATTTCGTAAGTTCAAGTGAATGAGATGCCCTTAAGCTTTTCTTCTACTTTCACCGCGTGCGTGCGTACCACTCAAACCCTTTTGCTCTCAATCCAACAACTCTTTGATAATCCTCCATCATCATCTCATGAAATAGAAATAACAAGCTGTCCAATCAAATTACAAAAGTTGTTATCTTTCAAGTCCACCAACCGCAATTTTCCATTAGTTATATACTTGATCAAAATCAGTAGTCTCCAAATTGTTGTAATTTGGATAACATTTGCAAACGTTAAATAATTTTAACTAGTCAGGAATGTAATTTTCTCATAAGGATAATAATTTCCATTATTACCAGGCGGAAATTTTATAAAGGAGATCAATAAAATTAAAAATTAAAAAATGAAATGTTTTCGATATAAACTTGACTTGAATGCCGTGTTTTCTTTAGCCAAGTTACGTCCCATTGAATAAAGAAAATTGCTCAGAGCAATATTTTCCAAGTGATCATGGCTGTCATTCAAATAAATAGCTACATTGGAATGCACAACTGTTTGTCGGTGTAAAAACAGGCAGAAATATTATCTGTGTCTTGCTGTGGCTAATAGCATGGTAGTAAATTGTGATCTGGAATTTGGCAGTTGAATATCTTAATGTTTCTTTTTCAAATAAAGTTGCTTTCATATCAAACAAAAATCATGGTCAATTTATTTACAATCTCAAACAGCATGATTTTTCCTGAAGGGAATACAAACTTAATATATTTATTTCTTTAGTGCATGCATCAGAATTTAATTAACTCTGTCTTGTGCGTTATGTTTTGTGTGGTTCATGTGTCTTGAAAAGATGACGTTTTTGGAGGAAGATTGTGTCAATGTACGTATTGATTTGGTGGGGAAAGCAAAGGCTAGGAGGAGGAATAATGAAAAGATAATGAAGGTTGGTCTTTCTCAGTTTTGTGGATGCCACTTCAACATTGTGCGTCTATTGTTCATAAAAGTCCGAATTGACTCTTGTGAGATCTCTTTTCACTCTCGGCTGACTACTACTCATCCCCCCGGGATTATTATTTGCAGAGTGGCTTCATCCTCTTCACTTACAGCCCGAGACTGGATTCATTGTATTCCAAACACGAACATTTATTTTGTATTGGAAACTCTGGAGTGGTAGCAGGAGGCATGAAGAGGAGATGATACAACCGATATTAGATCGTTGTGTATGTATATATAGACATGTATAGATAGACAAGCGGAGAGTGTTATTTCGAAAACAGCTTTTTAACATCCCCTCTTATGTGTAGCTGAATTTCACCAATCTTCTGTTGATCCCCACTGGGGGCCCTTCGTGACTTTATTCTTTTGTCTCCTCCATTAGTAACCCCAAGTCGGCCACCGCGAGCCCAGGATTTGATGTCATCCCCATTCTCACTATAAATCATAATTCTAATCGTCTTATTGAATTCCATTATCTCTTTATGATTCTTTAGTTTTTATTCAATGGTCTGTGGTGACGTCCACCTCTCCCCAAGACTTGAGCCATAAAAAACACAAGAACAAATCCAATATGTTCTTCCATTGTTATTGTCATTTGATGCGATGATCGAGATCAGAGAAGACTCGGTTATATCAAATCTATACTCCTCTTTCAATTGTTTCAAACAAAGACGCCCGATAGTTTTAAATACGCATACATATGTACATATGTACGAATGTAATATAACTGAAAGTCAACTGGAAAAGCAATACTTCAATCATGGACAATGGACACGAGTTCAAAATCAAAAACAAACACAAATCACATCGACTGAAATAGAGCCAGTTTAAAATTTGGAATGAAATATTTCTGTTTAAACAAGAGCAACACGCTGTTGTTTTTATGCTAAATTATCACTGCCGTTTATTGAAAAGAGAAATAAATAAGCAATCTGTCTTTCTCACATGCAGCCCTATAAAATACACATGTTGAAATTTAATTTCCATTTTAAAATGAACTTTTATCAAGTCTTGTGTCATACTTATATTTGTACTTAATATTCCTTCTCTGGATTTACACTTGTATTTAGGAAGGGTGTGAGTGTGACACCGATACCATTGCATTTGGGTGTTAAGCCATTTTCAGCTTTTACTTTGCTCATAATAAAATATTATTTAGGGAGCCGGCTGACTGTACTGCATCATCCCAAAAGAAAAGTTAACGCTTAGATTTCTCCCCTTCTCTCAAGTGGCGAGAAGGAGTGCATAATATTACGGAAATTTATGCATTAATAAAGTGTATGTGTGTGGGAATGGAAGTGAAGCGAATTATGAGTCAAATTTTAATACGGTATGGTGACAGCATTTGTAAGATTTAAATGAGTCAAGTGCAACTCATTCTCTGAGCTGTCAAGTTGCTCGAGAGTTCAAATGGAAGTGGAGAAAGTGGATCCATTATTGAAACTGTGAACAATGCTCACTCTTTATGGCAGAGACAGAGAGAGAGAGAGAGAGAGGGGAAATGTTTCTCTTTACTTCAGGTATATATAGATGTTAGGCTTTCATATTCCCTCTTCCCACTGCGGTTGCTTTCCTTTTCAACCATGAACAGGAACTGGAGAATAAAGTGCTTTAAAAGAGTCGTTCATTTTCACACTACGTTTATTTGCTAATTTTAACAAATAATTTTATTTCATTCTTGTGCTGACAAAAGGGGTGCAGCATATGTTTCTCTTTTATTTAATCAGACAGAGGGTTTAAAACTTTTCAAATCTGTTGCTCAATTGAGTTAAAACTTTTATTGTAATACTTTGACCTCAGCTAGTTTTGTGCTAATTAAGTATATTGGATACATTTTGAAATGTTTGGAGAAAGTAAGTACAGTACATATTTTATTATCCCATGTTTTACGAAAATGGTTGGAGGCAAACTTTTACAATTTCCCCAACAAATCCAAGTTTCTCGTAAATGAATAGCTGTAGAGTGAAAGTGAGAGAAATGTCTCTGCTTGTAAAAGAATGCTGTTGATATGCTAAAACTTTTTTCAAGATTTATAGCCATTATGTGTCTTGTAGCAAATATGTGCAAAAATGTTATAAAAGTTTGAGAGTAATGGAATCCTTGCACTACTTACTCTCAACCCGTGTACCTTAAGTGGTGGGAAAGCAAGGGACCCTGTTGTACGTAATTCAACAAAGAGAGACAAGCCAGAGGGAACGGAGGAAATGGATTCACCAACTAACTGTCAACTCCTCTGTCTCTCTCTCCAGCAAAAGAATTCTTGCAAAGTGTGTGTACAAGATAAAGGAATAGGAATCCATTTTGTTCCTGAAAATGAGAACATGTGAACTGGTGCACATTTATATTGGAGCTGGAATAAATAAATACGAGAACCTTCCCCTCACTTTCCCTTTGGGAAAAAAACTGTCAACTCCTCTATTTAGAATATCATGAATTCCCCAGCGGATTTCCCCTTTTAATTATCCATACGTATAAATGTTTTCAATTTACTCATTCTTACTTACTGCTAAAATATTCTTCTCTTGCATCCTCCCGTGAATTGCTTAATATCCAGTCAACCACTCCTCCCTTTTTACATTAAATCTAAAAGTACTCTGAAAAGTAGGAGGGTGACTTTTTTTTTACTAAAAGTGTCTCAATTCGTTTGATCATATTAAATTCTCATGACTTTCTAGTTTGTATTCATCACAATCCCTTCTCTTTTATCCCAAACAAATTAATTAGCTTTAGTTCTTTTATTTGTTTTGCTGTTATTCGATGAGGGGCTTAGTTATATATAATTATTTTAAATAATTCTAATATCGGTTGTTTACTCAATTTGAAAATAAATAATTATAGTAATTGTACACAAGACCCAGTTTTCAATATTTTTCTTTATCAAAATATATAATCTTCCTAAAACACGGATCTCAAATCTGTGCCACTACAAATCTAATTTAACCTGCTTTTCCGGTCAATTTTTAATTCATCATACAAAATATAATAAATTCAAAATGTGTGTTGCTTTAATTAAATATCTAGAATTGAAATATATACGTAATTAGCGTTTCCTTAATTAAAAACATTGTTCAACATTGATGCTCATGTTGAGATACAGTGGCAATTGGGTTGATTGTACAATTTACACATCATTGCCTCGCATTTGTCGCACATTGAGAGAACATTTCATTAATGTTGGTTACCATTTTAGAAGTGGAACCACCACCGGCAAGTAATAAAAGGAAATTATTCTCTAGTGAGCTATAGCCCTCTAATTTCCCAAAGGTTTTAAATCCACCTTCTGAACACAACAAGTAAACCTTGCACTTTTTATTTTAATTTGTATTGCTCTGTTTACTAACTAACTAACTTGCTTGATAAATTGCATGAAACATTATTAACTCCCTCTGTAAAAATTGTTTGAATTTTAAAGCAGATGCAAAATGGATGCGAGGAAGGTTCTTCTAGGTATACATCCATTGTAAAAAAAAAATGTGCGTGATTGGGTGTAAACTGAAATTTCGAGTAAACAAAGAATTATTGTTACACTTCTTTGTTTTGTTACCGTTTTTTCTGACTCTCTTCAATATATAACTTGAATACAATCTTTTTGAAGCTGATCTTTCAACAATTGACAATTGAAGGTTTTACCCGGAAGATTTTTTCTCAGAATGCAAAATGATGTCGTGAGAATGAGCTAACCTTGGCGTCAAAAAGTTTTGGGTTAATTAATGCTTTGTATATAGCTAATTGCACAACAAATGTAAATTTGAAACAGAGCAATTTAACATTATAATAGAAACAGAGTATAACAATGCCGTGAGTGATCACAAAATAAATACATAGGGTTTTATATCTTATCTTTGCATAGACAAGTTAAAGAATAGGCTATATAACACATTTCCATCAATTATTAGGTTCAATTAAATCAACATACGTTAAACAAGTTGCATGCCATATAAATCTGGTAATAACATAATTACCAAGTACATCTAGCGTAGATTGAGCCAACGAGATTTTTAACGAGCTCATAATTATGGATTGCTGCCGTGTTACACAAAGCCTAGAAAAAATTCAAATGAAAGTGGTAATTAACAGAGTAAAATAAAATGCTATGAAAATTCTTGCTCTGTCTACCGAATACGTAAACGACACAAAAGAGGGCAAAAGTAGGTTTTGTGATGAATTTCACGCATACGGAATATTATTCAAATTAACCTAAAAGGAAAACAAACATTCTCTTCAACGAAATAAATGAATTCAATAATTGAGATATAATATTAAATAAGATGCTCACTCTGTACAAACTAGATTTCTGATGGTAACTTCAAGTTCAAGCGTATTGGCATTTCTTTTTATTTACAAAAAATGACAAATATTTCATACATACCTACACATGCATGTTTATATAAAACACGTCTTATTGCAAATGATAATTAAAATAAAATAAACTTTTAAAAACTAGGCTTATAATTAAATCAATAATTTTAACATGAATCATGGCGTGTTTTCATTAATTTAATTGAGATGTAAATTTTTGACTCATCTTCTTAACTCTTTACTTGTTTCATCAAGCGTTTGCATCTGGTGTTGAAAGTTATTAAATTTAATATTTTATAGCACTATTCATCAGGGTTAGAAAAACATTTTTTCCAGCTGTAATTAAATTGATTATATTTTGGCAAATTTCCAAAGATGATTTATCGATGTTTAAATCTCAGGTGAAACAGATTTAACGTATGTCAATATGAATATAATAATATTCTGTAACGACAAGGGTGAAACAAAATGGAAAGACGGAGGAAAGGAATGGGTGGAGATGGCTAAAAAATGGAAATAGCAAAGCGATAAGAGAGGAACAATGAATTCAAGGTCCGACATGGACACGGGCAAGTCTTGTCGAGGATAGTGTAATAATTCTGTTACAAGGAGTAAAGTCAAATGGCATTTCTCCGAGTTTTGGGAGAGTATAAAGGAAAAGTTTCTTTTTTCATTGCTGAGCGATTTGGTGTGTGGGATACGATGATGATGATGTGCTGGGGTGTCGGAGAAAAGAAACTGAGAAAAGGTCGACAGACACAAAGAGGAAAGATGAGGCAAAGAATGTGCATTAGCTCAACCGACTCGGTGGCCCTCGTAACTCTTTCCTTTTCAAAGAAAAGATAAAAACGGAAGTGTGGAGAAAAGTGGGAGTAACTTTACTTTTTTTTTTTTTTAGCTTTTTCTATTAAACGACAACTGGAAAGTCGCGAGGGATTCATTCACTTCTTTTTAACATTTTATTTGGCATCCTTCCCAATTCAACAACTACTCGTTGTCTTGTTATATTGCTCTGTAGTTTTGTACAAAGTGTATGTTCTTTGGTTTCTACTAATGCCTAGTCCATTCATATTATGTGATGACAAAGAAATAGATTTGTTCCTTTTCTCTCTTTTTCAAATCATCTTATTCTTAAGCAAGTGTGTAGAGATGATGTTTCCTTGACATTAGGAAATTCATAGTTGCTGTTGTTATTAGTAACTGTTAGTAATTGTAATTGTGTTGTAATTCATAGGTGAGATGATGAGGGAGCAACTTTCTCCCAAGTTACAAAGTAGGGGGTTAGTTGAGAAGGTCTTGTTTTCCGGGTAGTTTATGAGACGCGATGTTTTGGTATTGATTGACATGTAAGTGAGGGATGGCATGGAAACATGGGTTGTTACAAAGGGAGCATAACCAGAGATGTATCAGTGTTTGTGCGTGGTAGGCGGGTCTTGGTGTTAGCCAACCACTATGACGCGCTGTCGGTGGGAGAGAGAAAAATTTAACCGAGCTGAGGTTCCCTAGAGAAAAAGTCGATCCCTCTCCACTCTTCTGCCCTATCCTTGCCAACGTTATTGTTCAAACGACATGATTATGATTGGCCAACGCTGAAAATACTTGTTCCTACCATTAGCATTCCGACCCGACAGTAACACTAGTAGGGCTTGTTCTTACGACTCCTCCAAAAAGAGCAGAACAAACTGAGGCAGGGCAAACATTATGGACAACAAGCAGGTAAGCATAGATCCCTACATGTGTCCAACATTACACAACACACACAACTACACTGATCCTCTGTCTCACCTCACCCAGTAATACCAACAACGCTCCACTTGTACCACTTACCTCTACATCCTTTACACTCACATTACAACAATCACCATTAAAATCATTGATCATTCATGTGACCCCTCAAGACATCACTCCTGTCATCCCCATCCAACAGAGAATCTCTCCAGGCCATACAATACTAAACTAACTAAACTACTCCCAATTAACAACTACCTACACTACATGCCTATTAACACTTGTCAAAATTCTCTCCTCGCTCAGTAGCTCTTACCAACAAAGTAACAACTCCGCGTCTATTAGCTCCCAGCTCTTATAGACTACACATCAAATTTAGTCCATCAGTGTGATTTACTGACTCTTCTCAAACTAGCCGTCTAATTGATATTCCTACATATATTTTTAACAGAACTCGAACCGGCTATCAACAAACAATCTACATTACAACTCAACTTAATTGTGGTGAAAGCAACTTTGTCTCAATTGCTGTGGTTTACAATAATAAACTGGAAAACGTTTCTGTGAGAGTGCGAAATTATTGTAAAACTGAAAAGTGAAATTAAAAAATAAACAAAAGAGCTTACATATATTGAATTAACATTTGTTTAAAGAAACATTTTTTTTTAAATCCTGTTTTGTGATTACATGAAGTAGAGAAGAAGTGACTGACTATATTATGGAAAGAAAGGTAAAGAAAAAGGGGGTGAACTAACTTTGGAGACCGGTATATACATATATTTTCTCAATCTCAAAAAAAATCTTCTCAAGAACTGCATTACAAACAGTTATATACGTACATTTCTAAAAAAAAAAAAAAGAAACTTTTCCATTTGACTGCAATTGACTCCACCACATACATAAATTTATATATCTGTTACCATTTGACCATACTGCAAATATATATCACACATTCAATTGCAAAAGTTTGAAGGAACAAATCGAACGGAAGAGAAAAGAGCTTGTTTTGACTTTTCTTCAATTGTGTGATTTCATTTCCTCTCTTTCTCTCTCAAACTCTCTTCAACTTCGCACTCTTTCAATCAAACTTGTTCAATAAGGAATTGGAAAACCATTATGAGTGTATGTAATGCTTCTTTTTATATATTTTTTATTCCATTTGCACAAAATATAAGTAACTAGTTTTTAACAATTCAAGATTTTATGTCAGTTGAGTCATTAATTTCCAACTGATACGAATGTATATAAGGTGTCGTAACTTGCAAGTGTAAAATGGCTGTATAATTTGCAACAAAAATAAACAGCTTCATAATTACAGGTTTTAGTTTAGATTTGAGATTAAACAAATGGTCAACATTAAATGTGTATCTAATCTGAAATGGGCATCTTTTATGATGTGAGTTAAGCAAACAATATTTATTAGGAGACAGATAATAATGGAGTAATGATATGCAACAACAACGTGTAAGTATGAGCGGAAACAGGGGCAACTTGTCTATTAGCTGGTAAACAAAATGAAGTAATTAGTTCCTCAAGGAAGTGGAATAATTAGATGCAAATAGTAATTGAAAGTGATTAAAGTTGAGATTGAATGATGTGATAAAACAATCTCTGGACATTAGAAAGACCATTAACAAAATTTTGGACTTTTGCAGAGTGGAAGTGAGAAAAGCGAGGATGGAGGAAGCAGCAGCAGTCCTCCGTCAGCCGGCGGAGGGGCGGATGGCGGTAGACCCTCACCCCCTGCCCCCGGGGGATGTCCCCAGTGCCGCCAGTTGCTGTGTTCATGTGTCAAGTCTCCCGCAGACTTACTAAACTATCAAAGATTGGCGTCCTCAGTCCCGTCTTTGGTTTACCACCAAGGCTCCAATCCTTCTAATCCATCCTCAATTCCTAATTCCCCTTATAGTCCGGATCAAGTCGCTTATCTAGCTGCCGCTGCAGCAAATGCATTCTACTCCATGAACGTATGTATCTTTTTTTATTTCAAAATTCCATTCTTTTTTTTTACCTAAAATGGAACATTTCACATTCATGCACTCAGCCACCCATCATTTGAAAAATATAAATCCGTTTAAGGAATTTACCCAATTAGAAAACAAACAGTTTAACATATATGCTACCTACTTAAAATGTAATAATTAAATTTTATTTTTAATTCTTCTCCTGGAACTTGTTTTCCATTCTAAAAAAATAAGCAACGAGATAATCAGATTACCACCAACATTGGTTAAAGGTTATACTGACTGAGTAGTACAACAATTATCTGATTCTCAATTTCCCACTGAGTTAACAGCGTTAAAATCCATAATAACTCAAAAGTTATTGTCGTTGGCATCAACAAGCTCATAAATCACGAGATAGTAAGTACTCTGTATGAAATAAGACATTCACAACAATTTTCCTTTAATTCATCTGATATAAAGCTGGCAAGCGCAAAATGAAGTAAGTAATTAAAATCTTGAGCTGCAGTTAGCTTGTTTCTTGATGCAGAATAATTGTATCATTGCACAGTTGGCTAGAAAAGAGTACAAAATGAAAATTAAATAAAACGTTGTAAACGTTGGAAGTAGCTCGCCATACAAAACATAAAGTTTGACTGTATTGCACTTTGCTAAGCA
>JAQIXN010000238.1:0-51620 GCA_034698145.1 Proisotoma minuta
ACATCAAGGAATGGGAGCGAATTGTTGTCTTCTACTTCACATGTGAATTGAATCAAATTATGGAAATTGTTAAGATCGTTTAAAATATTTTCACGTTCTCCTTTCTTAATGACAGCAAATATGTCATCAACATATCGTTTATAAAATAAAATGTTGGGATGGCTTCTGACAACATGTTCTTCTAAATATTGCATAAAGAATTCCGCAAACACTTAATTGGCTTTAGTTGTTGACCCTTTTACTGAGGAGTTTTGCCATAAAATATACGCTGTTTAACCAAAACAAAGAAAAGGTTGAATGCATGTAAAAATTTATTGTTGCCGATGATTTCATTCCATTCTGTCTGCACTTTTTCCCTGGGAGTAAAATCATTTATTCAACTTTAACCAAGTTTTATTTCGTTTCTCTACAGGAAGCTCGTTTTGCCGTAAATTGCATTTTGTGGAGAGCATTCTGATCCTTAAGCATGGGAGAAAGCGCAATATTACGTTTATTCTTCGACCCTTTTTGTTTTCTTTTCCTGAAGGTTTTATCACCATCTGTGGCTCAGAGAAATCCTTCGCCCAAAAGTTAGTTCACTATCCTTCAAGTAGCACAATATGAACCCACACAGAAATTTATCCAATCTAAGTCTTGGAATTTAGAACTTCTCCTGAACCGTAAAGAATGCGCGTTTGCCATTATTCTAACGCTACCGGAACCGGATTTATTTCTACCCACACCGGCCGGTCTTTTCATCCTCTACATCTCGACCTCCTTTTGTCCCATATATATATATATATAAAATGCATTTATAAATATATATTTGTAGGGTCAGAGAAAGATGAGTTTTAGCTGTCTCATGAGAGTCATAACGCTACTTATTTCTTGCCAGCAATGATTCTCGTAGGAGTTTTTGCACATTATATACAACACTGAATTGGTAATTGGAGAGTAATTTTCTAGTTTCATAGTCATCTTCCTGTAATTGAACATTAACATCTTTGTTGTGTTTAAACAAAGCATTGGTTAATTTGAAATTGACAGGATGTAATTGTTTGAAATTGACGCAAAAGGAAAAGACAGTGACAACTTTCTTCTCTCTCTTTCTCTCTCCATCTCTCAGAGGTATACATATTTATTGGGGAAAGGCGCTGTGGGCAAACAACAAGAAAGAGTGAGGACATTAGCATTTCTGCATATTTGCCAGCTCATTGGATATGCAGGTGAAAGTGGAATACTCAAACCGCTCTTTCCTATGCCTTAAATGTCTCCTTGAGTTTTTGGCCATTTCCTGGAGATCTTAGAAGGTTAGAGGAGATAAAGCAGTTGATTTTTACGGACAGGGATTTGACAAAAGCTTGGAGATAAAATGGTTCTAGCTGTTTGTTTTCGGAAGGTAGTGGCAGTGGTGGTAAAAGTGCAATTTTGTAAAAAGCAATTCGTTTTTCCCGTGGGGTTTCTAGACGCGCAGGGAACTGGAACTCTTATCGAATGAGAGACAGTGGAAACTTAACATAACGTTGGCTGGAAAAAGGGATTTCATTGATAGATTTGTATTCGTAATCCTTTTTACACACGCCACTTTCCCATCTACCAAACCCTCTTAGCCCCCATTCTTTATTGTGTGCAGAATAACAGATTTTCAATTCGATTTTTTCTCACTCCTTCCATACACATTAAATGTATCCCTCTCAAAAAATACTTTTAACCTAATGAACATTACTTAAATTTTATGCGAGAGATATCCTTCCTACTTTGATTTTGATTAGGGGTTGTTAAAAATAAAGAATATTTTGAATTTATAGCATTTTAATAAGGTTTTGGCAACAATACAAACTTGTTTCTGGCTGAGCAATAAAATGACAACAGACTTGGTATTTAGTATTCAGTTCATTTGAAAATTAGTGACATTTGGCATTTCCAAATGACTGTTGCAGGTCAAAATGGAAGTCGTATTCATGCAAATTTAGAATAATAGGCACCAATCCACTGCTCAGAAGACAATTTATTTCTTTGGCTTTGCATATTTGTCTCTTTTGATTTTTATGGCTTGTGCAGGAGAGAGAAGTAACTTTTCACCTTTTCCTTTGCATGATATCATGACACTCACTCGTTATTTTATTTTTATGAAACGAAACTCCATTTTGCACGATTTTTCTCATCGTCAGCGACAATGAATCCAAGTTTTTACTTCATATAAATGTAAATTTAGACATTTGGCTTACTCAAACAACATACAAACTACTGCATTTGTAATAATGTATGTGACATTTCCAACTCTTTTCCCAGAGTTTACATCTCTCCTTTCTGTCTTTTTCTCCCTAATGATGAGTTTTGATATGCTTCCACCCCAGAAAACCCGTCCAAGACATTTGTGTTGTTTACTTTATATGAACATTCTCATATTTCTGAAAATAATTTGGAGAGAGGAAAACCAACTGAGTTTGTGAAATCAGAGAAAGATAGACTGAAAAGAATGAATGACTGGTCACAGCGGGGCATGTAGACAAACCGATCATATTCACAAGGAAAAAAACTCACTCTCCCACCAATGTCCGAACCTCGTCGTAGATGGTTGACATTTATCTGGAGGAAGAATATCAAATGTCCTTTTATAACAAGGAAAAAATTGCAGGTTCCTTAATCTACTTTATATAATAAATATGCTATACATATATTACGCAGCAAACAAATATCCTGTTATACATACGTCTATATTATTAGAACCTGTTTTACCAAACAAATGTATATAATTTTATTATTCCTTTTCTTTTGAACCGAAATGAATGAACATCAAGAGACATAAAGCTACAGCCCTTTCATCTACTCCTTACATAAAGGGGAAAGTAAATATTTTTCCAGAGGCAAAATTCAGTCGAGTTTATTGAGTGGAGTAGAAAAGGACATTGGTCAAACCTATTTATATAACTTTTGGTCTTTTGGCATCATCAGTTTATGTTTAGCTTCTTCCCCATCCGTTGAAGAGACTTTGGATTGGATTCTAGATTAGAATCAACCAAAATTGGAATTGGAGTTGAGCATAATCTTCCCTGTCCTTCACTTATGCAGTAGCCTATGTTATGTTGTTGCCCAGTGTAAAAGTTTATGTTAAACAAGCACGACTTTTGCGTGGGTATGCATTTGAAAGCTATATATGTACATACAAAAGTAGATGCAAAATGTATAGTATTTTCAATTTAATGTTGTATCATGCTGGACGAACGAAAAAAAAATTGGGCATGGAAAGAGCCATTGTATAATTTTCTTGACGGAAACATCTGCTGGAATTAGATTAAAATTGGAAATTGTCTATTTTCTGGGCGAATAGAATTTACATGCATCCAAATATATAAGTACATAAAGGAATGCTGTATATCTAGGGGTGTGTATACATTGTTTGAGAAACTAGCATAGTAAAGTTGTTATCATCATTAAATTACAAAAACATAGTGCTAACTGTTTGGGGAATTTTTTGCTAAATTGTTTCTGCTGGCGCTAACAAATATGTGAAGAAATTTCAATCTGTCTCAAGAATCTATAGTGACCTTTAATAACTCTCCGTGACTATTTTGCTTAATTGTATTCTGACATGCATCTACATCCGTTGGTTGGCTAAAGTAAGAGGTAGGAAAGTTGAAGTATTTTGATAAGAAGTTTCCGTCTTCTTCTATCCGTTTGGCAGCATTTCTTTCAGGCGTGGCTGTAGTTACAGTTTGTTCACTTTCACTCCTTTTACAGATTCCCAGTGGGCTTAACTCTCCTCTTAAGCCCTGAATCAGCAAGTAAAAGTAAAGAAAGGAAACCCTTAATCGATTTTGCCACTGAATTTAATCATGAACTAAGCTCATTCGATTCAATTGGGCTTTACATGTGTTGCTATAAATATACTCTATGCATAGAATCAGCTAGGATTGAAATTGGTTCCTTTCCACGTAGATTATTGCCTTCCCTATCTCTAATAGTTAACTAATTCAAAGCATGCAATTTACAACGGTGAAGAAAGAGCAGGGTGGAAATGAAAATTTATCACGCCCAACCTTGTTCATCATTTCCTTATTTGAAAAAAAAATCTTACAATTCGAATAAAATTTTGTCGACGACATTTATACAAATCTCATCGAAGAAAGAATTTTACTCTAAAATGTAATAAAAACTGTAAACGGTTGTAAAGATTGAATTTTCAGACAAACTTATTGGGTTTCATCCAATGATTTGATTTGTATAAAAAGGTAATAGGCTCGCATTTCAATTTGTACACAGTTATGTTATAATATGACCAAACTGGCAATAAGGAAAAGAATTTCATCCTCTCTCAGGTTGTCAACATCTTATATAAAAATTGTTAGATATTACACATGCCAGACATATTCCTATATATGATTGAAATACATACAACTCTCCAATAGTTTCTTTCTCAAGATGTAAGGCTTGAAATTGGCCCACGTTTTATATATATTTAGTTTGGATTTGTATCGTTCATGTTCATACAAGATAAGATGTCAGCCATCCAAATTCCGTCTTGAATTTTGTGTCTGAGTGGGAGCTGAAGAGCAAAGGGAAAAAGTAAATAAGCCACATGGAAAGAGACTCAAATCAAATTGATATTGGATTTAGACTCCACAAATGTAATATGGCGACTGTCAATCGCTAACGAATGAAAATTGAAATGAGTTTGTCCCAAAAACTACTTCGGCCCTGTGTCAGAAAAAAAACTTGCACAAGCTGCAAAATAAAATTTGGCAACTGATTTTATTTAACAAGAGACTTTTATGTTTATGAAATCTGCTAGATACTCATGTAAGTACATATAGAATATATATAAAAAGAATATATATTTATCCGCTGTGCTGCAAAGGTAGATAATAAAAAGGGTATATGTATTTTTTGTGTTTTAGTTTGAAATCAGTGTATTGGAACATTGTTATTGTGATGACATTAATTGTATTCTTTTTTTGTTGGTTGCGATTCTTCTTTGCTTTGGTTGACTTGAGTTTGTTTAAAAGTGCACATCCGAAGCCAGAAACTAACCCTTGGGAAAAGGACTTTAGGAAAAGCCCATAAATCGATCTTTTATGTCTTCTTCTTCAGTGCAAATTACACAGATAAAACGCTTCTGCCATTTTATTTGTAGTGAGCTTATACAGCTTTATACACCACTGCAACGCTTTCTCCAAATGCATTGAATTGGCAATCATGGGCTGGAGATAGAGGAACGTGCTCGTTCAAAGTCACAGATCCACTTTCACCATCACCACCAGCGGCCCCATTTGTTACGACCTATCTCCTGCCACCTTATTTAGCAAACTCCCATCATATAATATATATCCCCTCTATTAATCCCTTCCACTGGCCACATGTTTTTCAAAAAGTCATTTTGCAAACTTCAAAGTTTGTGCACAGACTCTTAAAGTCCATAATATAACAAATGTAGTTCATCCAGCCACTTGTTCTATATTGCAAAGCGTTAGAGTCATATAACATTATGCAATGATCCATATAATTAAAGAAATACTATGCACATTTTTATATTCCATTTTGCTAAATTGCCCAGATTTGAGAATAATTAAATTCCGAGTAAAGTGCAAGAGTCTAACAAGGGGCCTTTGTGTTTGATGGCTGAATGCATTGGAATGAGAAGAATAAAATAAAAAGAGGGGTATATGCGGTGAGTGGCTGGGAGTGAAGGTGAATCAAGGGAGAATTACAGAAACTGGCTTGTTTGGGAATAGGGACGAAGACTGAAGAGATGTTTGCATAATGATCCAGAAAGAAGGTATTTGAGGTCGATTAAGTTTTACCTTATTTTCTCATTTCTTAGAAAGCTACCAGGTTGATTTCCCTTTACTTTAGGACCGAGTTTGCTCAGCCCAAGACTTCTATTATATTCTCTACCTTTGCCCATTCCACAGTGTCATTACTATTTCTCCAAGCCATTACCATTTGTGGCATTTCCTTCACCAGAATGTTTTCAGGGATTCATTTAAACCTTGGGCTTTTATTTTGTGACATTGTCTGGGGGAAATGCCGTCTTGTCGGCGTGAAATGTTGTCTGAAAATAATAATAATATCGATCCAATTTATACCAGATTAATTTTTGTGGATGCGGTTTTCATTTTATGTACAGTAAAATTATCATTGCCTTTCAGTTCAGTTAGTTTTTAATTTAAAATTAAATTGGTAGCAAAATGGATGTAGTGAAAAGTTGTGCTACTTTTTGACTGATGGGGTTGTCAACAAACAAAGTGCATAAGAATGGGTAAATTGTCAAAGATAAATTACGCTTTTATACGAAAATATAAGAGCCCCATTTCCAGCCAATTTCTCTATTTCTACTCCAAATGTTCTCCTGTTGAATGGGATTGAAAATGAATGAGCTTTACAAAAAAGCAGTTTGGAAATGTTTTCATATAAGTAATATTCCGGATTTGGAGAAAGTATCATTTTCATATTATTCTCTTGTTTGCATATTATTACATTGGAAAATTATATAGTCAGTTTCAGACTTGAATATAATTTGAGGCTTATATTTCACAATCATTCAGACACGTGCGGTTCTAACTTGCATAATAATATCCATCAAGAAAATCAACAAATTATATTTATCAAGTATTTGTCTTTAATTTGTTAAAAGCACATATTTATTAGCAACTTAATTATATAAACGGTAATTTGCCTTAACCAAATATTTATTAACTTAAAGTACGAGTTGGAGAGTGTGAATTTTTTCAGCCCGTATAACTATCTAAGAACTACAAAAACACATTGTCGATATGCTGATTTACTTGCTATAATACTTAAACTTATATTTAAACGGCCCTTAGCTATAATAAGCCTTGTTATTCTGCATATGAACACGCACTTAAGTTCAATCTCCATGTGGGATTTTATAAAAGTTGCATTGGAAGTTTTTCAAATTAGCTTCACTAAAGAAAATTGCGTTGTTGTCCCCTCAAAAAAAAACCTTTTCTTCTGACTCAGTGTTTTAAACGAGGTTTCCCTAATACAAGGAAACATAAAATGGAATACAATATCCCTTTAAGCAGCCAGAAATACTCTTTACTCAGCAAAACGCATTTGTTATGCCTGAATTCTCAGTAAAATTTGCAATGAATTCGTCAAAAAACTTGGTTAGATGGATGGATGGAAGGGAAAGGAGTGAGTGAAAGGGTCTTTTGTATAATTCTACGGAATTGTTTAGTCACTTGTGAAATTGGACTGTTCCTGGGCTACAAAGCAAACAGGACCTCGTCTGGAGGGAAGAACAAGGCCACAGAATAAGCTGAGCAATAAGGTCCCTTCCATTCCCTGCCACTATCAGCCATCCTCTTTAATATGAAAGTCCACTAACAACATGTGTAGTTGTAGTGGCACTGATAACCCACAACAACAGGAGTATGCTTATGCTCATATTTGCGTCACTGCTAACTTTAAATCCTTTACATATTATTGACAACACGAAATAGTTTGTAGCTTCAAGCATTTTCATCTCTATCCTAGAAAAATTGATAATTCACTCAAAAAACAGATTGTGAGGCAGAAAACTTTTCGGAAAATTGAAAGTAAATACTTGAGAGAAAAGAGTGGAAGGTGGGAAGCAATGAAATGAAATGGCCAACGGCTTTTATTTCCACGCTCTGTTGCCTTCTTCATAGTATCCTTCGTAATCGGCTCGTCATCCAAATCAAGTTGATAGGTAGTAGGCAGGGGTTAGAAAAAGAGAATAAAAGTAGCCAAGAAGTTGCAATGGAATGGATACGACACATGGGCCAACTAAAGGATGGATGGATGAGTGAGTGACACCTTTAATATCTACTACTTCAAAAGAAACACGTGTAGAACCAGAAAAGGAGTGCAATTTAGGTTATGTTTCGCTTTCAACATTGTTCTTAAAATAAAAGCAAATTCCAACAAACCGCAAAAGTAGTCACAGTTTGCTTTCTTTCTTACAACATGATAGATATTTATATGTATGAAAGGAAGGAGGAATGCGTACAAAGGTATATATATATACATACATATATCTATTTGCATGATGCCATGTGGCTGTCATCTCTTTTATAAATTGAGCTATGAATAAAACAAT
Source organism: Proisotoma minuta (assembly GCA_034698145.1). Taxonomy (NCBI): domain Eukaryota; kingdom Metazoa; phylum Arthropoda; class Collembola; order Entomobryomorpha; family Isotomidae; genus Proisotoma; species Proisotoma minuta. Next base: position 8,066 of record JAQIXN010000238.1, read on the forward strand.
CGGGAATGGAAGCAACAAAGTGAACGTAATTCGGTAGGTTAAAATGTTATCAAAAGTTGCACTAGAGGGGAAACAGATAGAAATTTCAACATTAGAACTGTCTGAAAGTGAAAGAGCTATCACCTGCTTCCATGTTTCACTTTACTAATGTATTTATACTTTGTTTGTTGTGCTGGTCCGTTTTCTGCGTTATGTTTATGTGTACGTCAGTGTCAGTCGGTTCAAGTTGAACTTTACCTTTTCCCAAAATTGAAAGAGGTAAAAGGGAATAAATAGATTATTAGTGGGAAAGGGTCCATATAGTTGGAGCTTCATTTCCGCCCTTTGCCTAGCAGTCAGGTATGATTTTTCAATGAAATCTGCATGTCAATGCCAAAAAGATGACAGCCGCGGGTTGTTTGCTCATTTACTTTCTCTCTTCAATAACTTGGAGGATATATTATGTTTTAGCTTAGGGAAAGTTTACACGCTCAGAGAAGAAAAGTTGGTTTACAAAAGTTTATTTATTCCACTTTACAGTCTTCACCACCTTTCTCTTTTTAATAACAATTTTGCTTTTACAACTATTTGTTAATTTAATGGTTTATAAATGAACGATTATATGCTAGTACAGTACATACCTATAGTATGTGGATGAGTTTCACCAGTTGTATTATCCCTTTGAATTCAAATACTTTTCCACCCCTTTCACTGTTTGAGTGTGAAAATTGTATACTTTGTACAAAGGAATGCTTGCCAATGTCCTCCCAACCCTTATATCTTTTTAAAAGTACATCTTCTAAGCAAAATCAATGAACCATATAAACCAAAGAAAACTCATTGAACCGTGATGACCAATCAAGCAAAGTAACACTGGTTTAAGACAAGTCTTGTCATATATAAAGGCCTTTATGAGTTTTCCAGCCTTATTGTATGTATACTAATATATATTCTGTAGAGACCGGATTTAATTTCGACATTTTGAAGCGCCCTGTTTGGTCTACCGCCGCGTCAAATGAAAACTGCCAAACACTTGAGAAATAAAGGAAGGTATTGGTTTTCCTTTTGTTTATTTTACACTACAAAGCAAAGTGGACATTCATTTGGAGGCTGCTTTGTGTAAGGGGCTGATTAAAGAGGCAGGGGATTGGTATAAATAAGTATGTGGCGTTGGCAGGGATGAAGTGGAGTTAATAAATCGAAAATTAATGGAGTTGATAATGATGCCACCACAAGAAACAAGTTCTTCTGGAGTTTCAATAAAAGGAAGCCAAACTCTGACTCCAATTTAATTCGTATTGTGAGGCGAAGCGTATCCAATATTGGATTTTTGTTCCAGGGAGATACTATAAAGCTTTATAAACGACTTTCGGTTAAGTGACTTCAAATAACTTTGGATCTTTAAAGTAAATATGTGATAATTTTACTGGATTTGGTATCATTTGGTCTTTAGTCTCATAGCCCAAGCATACATATATAGTGTGTTGATTTGGCTATTCAAATTATTTAGATGAAACTCGTTGCATAAAAATAATTAATTTACTTGTAGAAAGTTTACAAAAAAAAGTTTAAAGTCAATTTGAAAGAAAGTAATTTTCTGTTACAATATAAAGAAAATAAAACTTGGTTCTTCTTGGTGTTTTTAAAATTGTGTAAAGCGTATTTATTTTGAGAGAGTCAAAATAAAATCAGCAAACTTGATTCAAATATTTAAACATTGTAAGGGACGGAAGAGAGTTGGCGGATATGAAAGAACATTAAGAAAGTTTTACACTCCGAGTCAAAAGAAATAAAGAAAGTGATGGAATGAAATGTCGGCGTATATCTGCTGTTCCTGTTCTCGGAATTTAAGTTTAGAACTGCTACAAACAAACCAAGAATCTCAGACTTGTACAATTTCTCCCAGCCCTTGTTACACCCACCGTCAAACGAGAAGATCTGCTACAATTCGAATATTGAGAGAGGTCGTAAAGTGCAGAAGTTGGATGCTCAAGATTTGGTTTAATTGAAAGGAACATTAGTACATGACAAGCACGAAGTCCCTGAATTACTCCAGCCCCAATACAAACTTTCCATCTACTTAATTTGAGCGTCAGTATCGTCAGACTTTTCTCCAAATTTATCTACATTCTCGCATCATTGCTTTTCTCCTGCTCATCGGCCCACAAGCCACCCTTTCACCCTTCCTCAGATTTATCCTCATACATTGTACAACCAATGGATTTAAGTGTTATAGCGTCTCAACTCATTTAATATCAACATGCCCCCTCTCCACGCTCACCAAAAATATGGTTTTCATCAACAATGCACTTTGGAGACCATTAACTTGTGTCATCAAATTCAATATTGTAACTATAATCGTACATTATATTTATGAGGCAGTCGTAGTGACTGAAAATTATGATGGCCATTGGATAATAGAAGAAGAAGAAGTAAAATTTATGGGGAGAAATCTCGACCTCACCTCACGAATTCAATTCATCTTGGTCCAATATGTAAACAAGAATGAAAATTTTTATGAGTTATGGTACAACGAAAACTGTTAGGAATGATGCATGGCACTTTTCTTTGGAGGTGGTTCCTTCCAATCCCGATTTGTGAGAGGGAAATAAAGAAATTCCGTTCCAATTCGTGCATAAAGAATCCACTAAAGTTAAAAATGGCAATAAATAGCCACTCTCAAAAACCAAAATGAAAGCAAGCAGAACTAGAAGGGAATATTTTGCTGTCTGAATATTTTTTTCGTATAATTTCTTATTTTTGTGCCCTTTCCGGATGCTTCGTGTCTTGAGTATATATATTGTAAGCATATTATTATTTCATTCGTTATGGGGTTGACAATTGGGGAAAATGAGACATAAAGACAAAAGTATTATATTATAGCAGTTGCTTATGAAATGTAGACAATTTGACTTTGCAACTGGTCTGCAAAGAGAGAGAGAAAAAAAATAGGTAGAGACAGTTGCTTTCACATTGAGGGAGAGGAAGAGAATAAAAGATAAATTATGCCCGTCCGAGGGCGTCTATAATCGATTTTTCTTCAAGACTTTGCCGGAAGGACAAGGAATTTACAAAAACATTTCTTAGAAGTTGGGTTGCTTGAGTTGGCATTTTAGTTTATTAGTTGAAAGAGATGTGCATTTTATTATGTCAAAAAATCTAGAAATATAAATTAGTATGATATTTTATTACTTGGAAGAATGCTTTTGCCAATTTGCTCTCTACATAGCTAATAATAACTACTGCTAATGAAGTATCCACAGGTATCATCCAAGCAATAAAAAAATGTCCCTTGAGATGAGAAGTAAAAGTGGAGAATAATAAATTCCAATTTTAGCTTGCTTGGCAGGCTGTCAGAAGTTGCATTCTTCTTGGCAAATCATCACGTTCTAATATTACTTCCATCTGGTTTGCATACATTCGGAAAATTCATTACATCCACTCGTTTGATCCCTGTAAATAATAACTCATCAGTATCAGTTGGCTGTCAATCAAGCTACAATCTATTTTTTATTTACAAAGGCAAGTCATTTTCCATCAAGTTAAGCAAAGGAATAATAATAAATAAAAAAGCCAATCTATGATCTGATATGTTTTGAAGATAAATGAGTCTGAAAACGGAAGGTCTCTGTATGAGAGAAAAAAAATCTTGATTAAATAGGCCTAAAAGATCCAGTTGAGCAGATTTCAAATGGTGTTAAAAGATGTGGAAGAAAGTGTAACTTTCAAGGAGAAGAATTGGAAACTAATGCCTTCTTGCCAAGATGAAATATTTGTGGAGGACTTGATACAATGTAAGTCTTGCCAATCAACATTAACCAGCAGAATGAAAAGATAAGGCGGCGATGGAAGGAGAGGGGACACAATGGGGAGGGATCGTTCGTTGGACGAGTGGCACTTTTGGCATTGTGTAACTACAAAAAGACTGCCTCAAGTGGGTAAAAGTATGTAGAAATATAGGATCTTTGCCACTCATTCGTATACCCTTGTTAATTGCACAATTCCGGCTGCTCACATACCAATCTTGAAATAGATTAATTACAATGGGACAGAAACTTTGGGTGGAGAGAATAACTCTTTCACATATTTCATAATCATTGTCTTGCATATTTCTCATCTCCAGTCCCACTTTTCAAAATCAAACTTGCCATTTTTACTCTTCATCTATCCCTCGGCGCATTTGTCTTCGCGTCGTTTAATGTCACATGTAATGAGGGGATAAGTATGCGCTGCTATGCATGGTTAAAGATGGATAAACAAAACAGACTCCTCTTGTTGATGATTTTTTGAAATGTGGGAAACTTTCTCAAGCTACCATTAAGCAATTCCAATTAATTTCAGTTTGCGTTTTTGAAGCTACTTATCCGTAAAAGTTTGAAATGTAGATTACCACTACTACTGCTATTGAGTAATAAGTTAAATAAGAGGTTGAAATAATTTTGTCGGAAGGTAAAGTTGTCAGCGTCAGCATTCTCTGTAGTCTTCAACCCTCACCCCGGCGTTCTACTTGAGTTAACCTTTTTCCAATTTATTCGTTTAGTCATTAATTTTAAGAAGACTAAGCAAGAAATAGCTACGTCAGCTTTTGACGTCCTTCCTTTGCTTCATTCAACGCTTGAATTCATTTAAAAATTTATCAAATCGAGCCTCCTCTAATCGTTTCTCTAAGAAAAAGAAAGTCAAAACAGTTTAATCTTTTTAATATACAATATACATACATACATGGAAAAAAAGTTGTTATATACAAATTGCATAGCGTTGTCTCTTTTATTAGCATGCGTGCCTATGTATCATTTGTATACTTACCGTGCTATTGTCCTACAAATATAATTAAATTCATAAGTAAATTTCAATCCTATTGTACTCTTTACGCATAGCTTCTAGACATAGATTATTGATTATTTACATTAACGCAAATTGCTGAGGTATGTTAACACTATTTTTGTATGGAGAAAAAAGGAATGTGCTGCATATAAATCTGACACATTTTGTAGTTTTATTCATGAAAGCAGTTAAAAGTTAACAGTAATTAACTTTGGCACGCTACTAATTATCTCTGCTTCTGTGTTTAGTGTTTCATAGTTTGGAAAATATGCGGACTGAATAGCAAACAAATAATTGGAGTCAAGTCCAGTTGCCAGAGGTAGTGGTAATAATAACGGCAGTAATGCTATCCCTCGTCCTTCCTTGATTACCCCTTGCCCCTTTTTAATTGTATGTTGCTCTCTATTTCATGCAAGAAATCTTCAAATCGTGATTGTACTCACAAGTTTATAACAACTGCAAAATCAACATACACAAACAAACATTGACTGCTAATATATATAAAACTTTTAAATGCAAATAAGGACACTAATTACGCAAGTCATTTCCTATATATATTCTACTCAAACAGAAGCAAAAAAGATGTCCACAGCTCGCAAAGATAATTAGCAACGGAGAATGTGACAATGCATGCAAATATGAGTTTGGGCATTTCTCGGGAAGAGAAAAGGATGCCCACCACTCAATCTGTTGGCGGATTTCCACATCAGCTCTGCCCTAAAAAGAGAAAGTCTCACTTTCCCTCTCCTCCTCCAATCTCTTCGTTTCTTGGTCTGAGAATTTGTATGCATAGCATCAGTGGATTCATTTCCTCCAAAAGCACTAAACTATATATTCATGCAGGTTATGTAAGTACATCACTCCTTGTCTCAAAATTTGATTGAGATAACTCAATGCTTCCTTTTCGACTTGGGAGTGGAAATCAAATTTGTACAAGATTTTAGTAAATAATAAAATTTCCAAAACCCAATCTTTCTCCCCGGTTTTAGCACTGTCATCAGCATCATCATTTTGTGAGTTGAGTAAGTAAGATATGGCCGGATGGTGAGAAAATAAATGGCATTTTGTACTTTGTTTCACTCACACAATGTCATTTGCTCTTTCCTGGAAGTGCAAAAGCAACGAATTTTCTTTCACCAAAAAACAGTCTTCGTTATATCCATTTATTTTTTCTCGCCCCAATTCTATATTAAGCTGTCTGGGGAATAAATTGAATAATTTCTGAGAAACACAACATGCCATAATGCTATGTACTTTTTTCTTATTATTTTTTATTTCCCTTTCTTTATGCAGATCAATCAATCAATAAAATGGGAGAAAAAGAGAGAGAGTTGTTGCTTCCTTTGGTCTCAAAACTTGAAAGTCTTTCACATCCAAAAACATCTTTCCAGTTTAGTTGGACGTAATTGGCTCACCGTTGAATACCTTACAAGTTGAAAAACTTTCCATCAGCATCTAAAGAAGGCAGGAAATTGAATCCAGGACTTGAAAAGGCAAAGAAAGTATAAAACAACTTTCTCTTCTGGAAAGTAAAATTAAAGACAATTTTGTGTTATTATTTCTGATGAGTTCATGAACTTGTTGTATTTGTGAGGGTATTATAACAAGTTGGGAAAAAGTGAGCCCATACAAATACATGAAATAAGTGGTATGATAATGGACAGTATTGTTGAATGTGCGGCATTGAGCATGAAAAAACCTTTTACATCATTTCAATAATTCATTCTCGTCTTGGCGTTATTTATAGGGGATGGAAATGGAAGAATGATGCTAACTGGATTCAGCTCTTTCACCTTCACAATGAAACACTGGCGACTCAGCCAACTCTTACTAATGCACCTGTTATAACTTATACCTGTCATACCCTGCCCCTAAATTATTATATGACTACACTCCTTCTCTATAATCCATTATGTAATATTTGATAATCTGGAGAGTTTTTCAAGATATCATTAACAATGTTTTCTTCTGAGCAAAAGTTTGTTTGCAATAAAACTTACTCATTTAATCTTTGCTGTGGTGGGTATTTTTTTGGTATATATATAGTAGTTACCCAAAGTGCTATTTTCTTTGTAAGCCATCAGAGTTTGAGTATTTATTAAAGATTGCCCGTAGAATAATCTTTCAAAGGTTTCATTTCTTTGAGTAGATATTTAAGAATAGTAAAAAAAATATTTTATGGTTTCTTTATATTTACTTGCTCAAGTTTCCAACTAAATACAAAAAAAAACTTTCGTTAAATTTTCTGCTGAAATCAAGATGTGGTGGAATATATATGTGAGGTTTCTAATATAAATTGTTTTTTCCAAGAAATGGGCAAACGTACAAATGTCTCAAATTTTTGAGAAAATCCGTATCAACTGACACAAAGTGGCACAAAATGGCAAACAAAATCAAAGTATTGGTTCAAATAGATAACAATGTTGGCTATTCTGAAAAAGCAGATTATGAGGACCAAAACCACAAGAAAAGCAAAGTTTCAAAGAGAACCATTGGACAGATTTGTTATGAATGGTGAATAAGGGCGACAAGAGAGACAAGAAAAAGGAGGATTAAGGATTTAGCAAAAGGAAAATACGTATATTTCTTTCTACTAATAATAATAACGAAGGAATAAGAGGAATCGAATATATATGTGTATAACCTTAATAATCGTAATAATAATAGGGGACAAGGGAAGAGAGAAAGCAGACATAATTTTCCCTTTCACTTTATATTAAGGTACGTATTTACGTCTTTCAACTGTTTCTTTCTCTTTCTTGTATTTGAGGGAGGGACTATTTACAACCTTTCTCTCTTATCTTAACTCGGGAAATAAACCAAAATGAAATGAAGTAAGATTTGGAGAAATGTTCGACATTCTGGATTTTCTCCCAAGATTGAAGAGGTTTAGAAAAGACTAGAGACACATGGTAAAAACCATATTTTCTTTCCTCCGCATCATAACATAATGGGAAATGGAGTTTTTGGGTGTCTTATTCTTCCAGTGAATCAATCTGGTCTTTGGGTAGCGGATGAAATGAGCCACATTGCCTTGGACCCACACCACACTCCAGAAATAATTGGAATTAGGATTGAAGGGAGCGGTGCCAATGTCGGCAGTCTGCTCAACTCTTAGATAATGAAGGGAAAGGCTTAGGAAAACATCCACCAAGTGAAAATAACTCAACTTGACTCTCGTAAAATAACACAGATGTGACCGGCCACAATTTGTGACACATCCACCACTAATCTCATTCACTTTGTCTAATCTTGGAATCTCTGTTACTTTCACCGTGTTGACTATTCCCAAATAACAACCCATTCAGCTCCTATTCAATTATAATAACCAACCAAAGCACACATACCTATATAAAGTAGGGATGATGAAAAAATGTGATTAAACCAATATATTACCTGTCCACCTGATTTGTCGAAAGAAAATAAAAATAAATCTCAACCCGCCGCTTGTCTTTACAAGGAGAAAGTTTCCAACATAAAAAAATCACTTAAATTGAGTCTTCTCTTTATTACCTGGTTGATAAAAACATTTCATTTTATTATTTTTTGTGTTAGCTTTCCAGCCTACGGATGACTACAATATTTAATACCATTGTCTGCATGTGTATCAAAGTTGGAGGGCACAGCAAGAGACAAGGTATTAAATTACGCTGGATTTCATTGTTGCAAATAATTACTGTGATACACTCCCTTGTATATAATGTTGACATAGTTGTTGGGTTTGTCATTTCCTTTCATTTGTCTTGTGAAACTGTGTAAGCAAGATCTGAGAGTACCTGGATCTTTGTCTACTTTCGATTTTCTCTGGCCAAAATTAAACTTCCTGTTTCGACAATATCTCTTGGTTTGTTTGCTGAGGTTGAATTCTATTTCTCCTAATTCCTGACCTGGCCTCGACCTCTCGCTGATATGACCGTGCTATATGAACAAACTAAACTATATAATAATTTCTCTCATTTCGTGATCAACGTAGATGGATGATTATCTAGCTTCAACCTCCACTATTATCCTGCTTAAACAAACTTGGGAAAAGAGAGAATGAAAACCATTAGTCATCCAACCTGCAGTTGGTGGTATCCTAGTTTGATATTATTATGACTTTATTATAGAAAATTTTGTGTTTGAAATGAATACCTTTTCTTTCCTCTAGCGACACATGCATGCTGAGACCAAGAAAATTAAACATCAAATTCGTAGTGGAGACCCAACTTTTGGTGCACTGCACTGGTCTCATTGGATTTAGCAGTTTGGGGTTGATAGGTTGTGAGGAAAAAGATAACAGTGGTGGTATCTAGAATGACAATCCTAAGAGAATCTGGCATTGGTCGTATGTATTATACATAAATACGTATAAAGTATATATAGTAGAATTTGGGAGATTCAAACAAAGTAGAGTCAGTTTTGCGAGACTTATTTCCAAGTTCTAAGGGCATAATGTTGCTTTGCTTTAGTTTAGTTCTTGGCTGTCTGTTGTACGTCTACGTTGTTTTCCTTTCATCAAGATTAAACTTAATGAACATAGAGCTTTTGACATTGGGCCTAATTCCCTGCAGGAAGAGAGACAAAACATAAAAGAGAAATAGAGGGACGAAGAGTGTACAAAAGGAAGGAGGGCTGAGTATCATCCTTGTTATTATTATTAAAGATATACTGAAAATGAAAACTTTATGTCCTCCTCACTCACGGAGTCAGCCCAGGGAAAGTGGCACAATACACTTTTCCATCTACAATTCAAACTCTATATCATATTTCTACAATGTTCCTGCTCCGAACAATGGGCGAAAGTCAAACAATGCAAATCCCAGTAGACAATTTATCTAAGTAATACATGACAGACCACTTTTTAATATTCAAATCAAGGTACAGCCAAAGCTATATAAATATACATACTCCTTTGCAAATCAACGTTTATATACTTTTATTGCAAGAATTTTTTCTTTCTAGACAATTTTTATATTGTATACATATACATTTTTTTGTTGGATAGCCAACTGGAAATGGATTGGACGTTGATTAAGACAGGAATTTGAGGCTCCAGTTAACAGGAAAAAGAGGGATGGAGTGGACGTAATCAAAGAGGCCATAAAATGACAGTTATGGACAGATGTAAAGCAAAAGATATAAGGTATGATAGGAGAAGGGGAAGCGTGAGAGGAAAAGAAAGCAACGATTGAAAGAAACGATACGGATCCCTCCTTTTCATTTACTTTCCCCAAATGAAAAAAATTAATCAATCTCACTCCTGCTCACTCTTTATTATTGAATTGAATCGGATTACGGAAACTATTTCTTTTATCTCTATCTCCGCGTCAAGTCCTTTTTTCAATTGACGAGGAACGACAATTTGTGACTGTATATAACATTTTTTCACTTAGTTGCTTTTTAAAAATACAGATTTAATAATGACACGCTTTATAGTTCTTTTCAATCTCTTACAATTTTCATTTTTTTCCAAGAAAATTCATTAAGGATCTGGCGTAAACAGGAAACATATTTATCTTATCGTATGAATAATGAAAGCGACATGTTCTTGAAAAGCTATAATTAATTTTAAAAGAAAAGAATTTATAAAAGTCGGAGGCGAGTCACGCTTGTTTGGGCAAAAGCTATATCTTCCCATTAACAAATGATGCAGTGGCAGTGAACCTTTAAAAATGTCTCCGTCAAGTGAAATCAATGGGTCATTAATAGCAATTAATCTCCTCGCACACACTCAATACTTCCCTCGTCCAAACTTGGGCTCGGAATTTGGGAGATTTGATGAAAAATTGGAATCACTCTTCCGATCCGCTAAATTCTATTCTGTATTTTTCTTTCATACTTGATTTATCGGAGGATGCTTCTAAAAATGTGAGAATCACATTCCAATTATTTTTCCTCATTTAATGGATTGCTATGCATTTCACCATGATTTGGGGAGATTAAATGTCTGGAAAATTTCACAAATTCCAAGTAAAAACATTTTCCTTTTGTTTTAGGCTAAGCCACACGATTAAACACAATATACTTCTTTTTACTTGTCTTGAAACTCCTTTGTGCTGGTGAAAGGAAGGATTACTTATAGTCGAATGTAAAAATGACCCAAGGCACTTGCACTTTTGTGACGAGATTAATTTTACTTGGTTGTATAAAATAAACTTTCTTTCAACATCAACAACAAAGTAAATAAGACATGGATTGGACAGCTTCTCTCTGCCATAAAGAAAAATCGTGATGAGAGGGACAGAGAAAGTAAACTTCATTTTATTTTCCAGAAAGTCAAGGCATGATATGCTTTCTTTGTACATTTGTCCCCTTTCGTATATTATATTATATGGGGCTGTTATGTAACGGGAGTGCAACAAATGGATGCACATCGGGGGAGCGGCAGATGAGTAGATAATCTTCTGGAGAAAGTAAAAGTACAAACATTTAAAAAACAGAGTTGCCGTTGCTTTACTCTTTCTATTCCCATGTATGTATTTAATTTCCCTCATTACTATTCAGGTCAGAACATAAATGGAGTTGATGCATCAGAATATTCAACATTTTATAGCTTTCCCAAGGTTCCCTACACTTTCTCTTGCAATGACGCTGTCACTACTAATTCAAATGAATAGAACACAAGTTGCTTGCGTGGAGGAAATCTCATCAAACCAAAGTAGAGGAGGAATAGCTTAAAGCTGGGAATGCGGGATTAAATTTACGACAAAATTACAGAGTAGGTTAAACAAGTTCAAATAAAACTTGCATAAAGATAGCAGAGCATACAATGAAATTGTCGCATTCGATTAAACTTGGTGATATCTTCTACTCGGCAAATTCGTCCCATGTTACGTCTCATATATGTACCTACTACTGTACTGTCTACAACATGAAATAAAATGTCAAATTTAATTTTAAATCGGTTACCAGATTGAATGTGACCTCTCAACATATTACAGTGCTACTAAAGGGCAAACGGTCGAAATTGGAATAGTTTAAATCAAATTTGGCAGAAAATTTGAAGCAAGTTTCAAGGGGCTACTTTTTGTTTGCAGAGTGGCATTTGACAATACCCAATTGACCATAAAACTTTTTCAGTTTCTGCTTGGCTGGCATTTAAATATTTGCAATAAGGATATTAAATTTTAGTTTGTCAGTTGAGAAGAAGAAGCTTGAGAATTGAAGAGACAAAGTTGAAGTGAATGGGATTATTTATTGGAATGGGCAAAAGAAGAAATCAGGATTGGTGGACATATTCTGGAATTCAATTGTGGCATGTTTGATGGCAACTAACTTGTTTATCAGAATGAAACGCAATTTCTTCAAACTTGGACATTGGTCCTCTTTTTCATTTTATTTACTTACATCACTTGTGAGTTATCAAGGAAGAGATTGAAGGAAGGGGAGAAAATAAGTGAATGAAATCTTCTCCAGTTTGTCGAAAAACGGGGAGATGATAATAATCCCTAAAAGTTGACTGAGTGACTTAGGGAGAGAGAAAGTCATTGAATTCTGAGTAGACGTGCAACTCTGAAGCAAATTCTGTCATGTTCTATTGCTGCTGCTGGGAAATTGAAGATTGTATGAATACACAGACTTAAGCCTTTATTCAAAAACTGAATGCCAAATTCAAATAGAATATGTCAACGAATTTTGAACTCCACAAAAAGCGGCTGTTTACTATTTGTACAGATATTCAACGATCCCAGATTATTACAGATCTATGAATACCTTTAGCTTCATATTAAATAAATAATGAAAGCTCTATACATCCCTATTTATCCTTTTGGCTCATCTTTTTATTTACTTTACACAATGTGAGGAATGAGAATTTATTTATTCCAATCAATAACTCTGCTGGATTTTGGGAATGGGGGAATTTGAGGGCACAAATAAATTAATTTCTGACTTGACTATGATAATAACTCCTTGCAATTTTCATTTGCTAATTGGTTGCAATGATTGAATTGCCTTGTTCAAAAATGGTACATGACTGAAATTGGTGCTGTCATCATCATGAGAAATGCTTGATGACTGCATTCAGTTAAAATTGAAAACCCACTCCAAAGTTTGTCGTGTCATACTTAAGTCGGGTCTGCAGAGAGCCAGTGCTGCTACCAAGCACTTCAAAATTAATGAACTCTTGTGTCCTCTGCTACAAATGAAACTCATTGACAATTAACAATGCCTAATTAAACAAAAGCCTCAGAGCTTGTTATTATTACTTTTCAACATCACACTCAATACTAGAAAATTTGACGGTAACTTGAATGCCTCAGTCATGAAGAAGCCACGAAATAACCATTCCACAGGACTACTACATAATAAACCAGGAAAAACTTTCACTCCTTGTCATTCTATTGAAAACTAGCAATAGTCGTGGCTGGCTAAACGTGATCCAGCATACATATTAGCCAACAAGGGACACATTTTCTTGGGTGACGACATTCAATGCAAGAGCAAGTCGCAGGCCACAACCAACAACCCTTTGACCGTTATTTTGGGAAAGGATGGACTGGTGATGGACATGAACGCAACCACAAAATGGAGAATGAAGTCATCAACACCACAACAAAATCAGAGCAGTCTGTAACTTTCACACACTGAGTGGCACAAAAGGAAAAGCAAAGCAATGTCTGATTTGCTGTTGAACATCTGGAGGGACACGAAATTCCCAACAAGAATGCACTGGATACTTTCATACACCACTTTACCAATCCTTTAGGCTTTCCTCTTAATTGGGAAAGGGAACCAAGACTCCGGGGCTACAGCTTCTTCAGAATTTTTTATTTCCTGACGACACAAAAACACAATTATCCATCTGCAATCTGAAAAAATCCTCATTTTTTCTTTCTCAAAAGCTGTACAGAACTTTTAATCCGTCTTTTATTTCTATAATGGTTTGGTAATCACGATTGATTTCCTTCTCTAAAAAAAACTCCAATAAAATCTACGCACTTTTGTTGATACTCACATCATATAGAATCATAAGGTTACCTAAATAAATATAATAAAAGTTGCAACAGCAGTTTCTCAATAGACTAGCAGCCCTAAAATTTTCAATACAAAGCGAGCGTAAGCCCGGAGATTGGGAAAAACCGTAGAAAAAGTTTTTGAATTGGCTAGTGGACAACACAAGATTAGATCTGGTTCATACAATAACTAGAAAACTATTTGTATGGACTGTATGGAGGCATGTGTGTTTCCGTCTGTAATAGGCTCAAACTGGTCTCTCTTCTTCTTTTCCGTTCTGGGTATTGAACATTGGACACAGAATAGAAACTGGACAAAATATATACATATAAAAACAACCTATACAAAGCTACTAAATCTATATATGAAAAGAAAGCTTTAGTCGGAAGCGTACATGGTTATCTTTTCCAAGAATCCTCAACAGCATCAAGTATGTACAAGGAACAAGAAGTATTCTTTCCTTATGTTGTCACTTGTTGGAAAAACTGGGAAAATTCAGGTTTGGAGTGTGTGGGTTTTCTTTCCTTTATTTGCTCACTTCCCCTATCATGCTCAAGCATAAAATAATTTTAATTGAATAAGTTTCACAGACATAATACCTTCAATTCAAGTGTTGGATAAGCAAACATATTAAATGTAGAATAAAAAAGAACCATCAAACTATGTATGTAAGTAGAAAAGAAATTTTCTACAAGTTTTGGCTCAAGAACCTGGCCAGACATTTTGAGACAAGTGTCCGCCTACTGAAATACTGTCTCAAAATGTCGCGTGTTTAATAATGTCTATAACATAAGAAAAACAACTTAACGAGTCTACAATTTACTTATGCTATACAAATGTTAATTATGAAGAGATTACAAAAGTCAGGATTCAGGAAACGCAAATGATAATAAAAATGCAGACAATCATTGAAATTGAAAGGCATCATTATTTCTTGGTTAAGTGCTCATTCAAAGGGGGGAAATAAAATAAAATCCATCATACCAACACTCAAATGCTTACTTTTCCTTCCAAAATCAAACAAACAATGGGACCATGTGTATTATATACAAAACAGTAATTCCTACCAAGGGCACTTTTGCTACTCAACATTAAAGTAGAATAGTTTCAAAGAAAGATAAATTCTTCTTTGCTCTTAACGATGCTTGTATGTATGCTTTGTGTGTGTGTGATGTCTATTTGGGTGCAGTTAGAGGATTCATATAAAAAGTAGTAAAAATCCGTCAGTCGGACTCTGAGTTCATTTAATTTTCCAAAGCCTCTTTAAGACTTTTATCACCAATAGTAAACGACCTGCTGGCGATATCTCACCTAAGCTAACTCACTTTTCCCAAAATCCAACCGAGTTGCAAGAATCTTTGGGAAGAAAGACAGAGGAGACTGATTGTGAGTAAGAATGAGTGAGTGAAAGTACCTTCTTTAAAAGAGTGGCGTGGAATTTGGCAAAGATTTACGGCGAATATCTTCAACTCTTTGCACAAGTAAATTGAAATGAAAGACCAAGAGTAAAGTGAGGAGAAAATGTCCGCCTGCTTTTCCTATGGTGTGAGATAGTAATTTTCTGAAAGGGGAATATCCCAAAGAAATTCCTCCACCGTTTCTGAGGAATGAAATGAATGAAAGGCGACGCCTTGTGCATGGATAAGGTTTATAGCGTTGTCATTAACGTTTTAATGCCCAGCCATCTAATCCATTCTGTTCCTCCACAAGCAGATATATAAAAGAGTTTTATTCTCACTTTCACTCACTTTCCCAACGTCAACCAAGTCAAACCGGTATTATTTAGAGTCATGGAATGAGACACCACCAAAGCTATTAACTGGACTCTTTCAATAGAAAACGGATGGATGACAAAGTCTCTCTCTCTTTCTGTTTAACAGTTTTAGATTAGATTAGGTCATACGGCCTTCTACTTTTATCCCTTATAACTTTTAGAATAGGGGATACAATTTTGATAAAATAGGCCTACTATATTTACCACCAAAGAAAGAAAGTAAATGAAACTAACAGATGAAAACTATCTTTCTAAAAGTAGTCTAGCAAGATTTTATTTTTGCCCGCAGAAAGGAAAAAACGGCGTTGAAAAGCAACTTTGATCACACGACATTTTATCTTGTCTTTTCTTCTTTCCGTTGGATGAAAAATCTGTCATTTGTTGACAAAGGAGACAATACCTTCCAGTTGATAATGAAAAAAGTAGTGAAATTTCTTTACAACAAAAGACAAGAATGATTCCCGAGAAAAAAGTCTTTATTACTAAAATCAATAATAATTATTACTATCAATAACAATGAAATTACTATATCACGTGGACTATTGGGAAACTTTGGATAAAGGTAATTTAAGTACTTGGATTCATGTTGCAACATATAGAAATCTACATATACCAAATTACTGTCAGTTTCAGATCATTGATGTAATAATAATGATTTCCCAATCAGACATCTTTGTGAAGGATGGTTATGATAAAAATTATTTTAATTCAAAGAGGCAAGGCTGATGTTTATGACATGTTTTACGTGGGAGTCTCATCACATCAAAAAAGTAATTTAATACTGAAATGAATATAAGGCAAAGAGAAAACAAGGCTTGTTTTTGTAACTCGCAGTTAGAAAGAGAAAACTGATTATAGACATAACTAAAATGTTCCTTTCCATCAACATTTTCCACTTGAATTTTTTCATGTCAAACTGCTTGGCAAATTGTCTTTTAATAAGATTTACAAATTATGAGTCATATCAGGTTTAACCAGTTTTCATAATCATATTATTCGTATATATATCTTTACTTCTAGCAGTTCTCTCTACAATGTCTACATGCGTAGTTAACATACGTAATCTAATTGGCTATTTAATTGTATATGAATCTGAACATATAGACAACTGAATTCCAGTCACAAAGGTGACTTTCCTGGTAAAATTCTAGTCAGACTAATTAAAGCCAGCATGTTTTCGTTTACTCTTAAAACAAAGAGAGCACGTTATATAACAAGTAATTCAATTTCATTGGGATATTGGCAAGCTTGATAATTAAAATCCCAGTTGCGTAATTACTGAGGACTAATGGCCCTTGTGAATGAATCCTTAAAACTGGAAGTGAGCAGCAAACTAGCTGGAAATTAAAGCTTAATTCAGAGAACGGTGAAATTTTTGAATAAGTAGAGCAAAGAGTCAACGTACATATGAAATGTACAAAATGTGCACGTGTCAGCCATGAATCGACATTTAATGAACTCTCTTTGAATTCCCGATTGTACATCTCAGAAAGAGTAAAAACACTAAACATGTCATGTCATCACTGTTCAATATTCATCCCTAATGACAGATGCATAGCAAAAGCTGCTGTAACATGAAAACTTGTCATTTCAGTAATAGAAATACCCGACAAACAAAAATGCTGACACTTATTTCTGTCCCTCCAATCCAATTTTGAGTACACACGTGCTCCCAGTCCAATCTCCTGCCTGTTTTTCACTAATATAATAAAAATTCCCTCATCTTTCATTACCTTGACTGTTACATCACCAAATTCACCCGGAAGTTTTACATGCTTCTACAGTCTAAAAGATGACGATGGGCTCCGAAAAGAAATGGGATTGTGAACGGTATTTTTTATTCATATTTTCAACTCATTTCCTTTGACAGATAGCAGATATTAAGCAACTCAGCATTCCATGCTGTTTTTTCCTAAATAGACTTTATTCTATAAACCATTTTGAAGCACTAACAAGACTAGGTATGTGTAGAAAATGGAATTGTATTTAGAATGAGCATTCCGATGCGACCAACAAGGTGCTGACATGTTATACAGCTACCTGACTGACGAAATTGCATATCCAAGTATATTATTCATACTCGTCGAAAGAGAGAGAGAGAGAGGTCGACAATCCACTCAATTTCTAAATCTGGAATCCTAGCAAAATTTTCCAAAGGCAAAGCCCATTACAGTGAGGGAATGATGCTGATGACTACATCTTTTTCAATTTGGATTCCAAATCTTGTAGAAGCCACGAGTACTCCCTAGTTTTGTAAAGTTGGAGAGGTTCAAGTCAGTTGCCTGAGGTGAAATTTGTGCAGTTGGATGAGCATATGAATCCCTTAGCTTAGTCACTCGACAATCACTTCACCAAATCCTCTCTCTCTCTCTCTCTGCTTATCTATCTGCTGTATATTTAATTTTGTAAATAGAAATTAGTTGCCTCTACATTGGACTCGGCTCAACATCAATTCACTAAAAGCGACTTAGGGTCATGTATACCCTAATATTCAGCAATGTAAAATCATCTTCTCCTAAGCTGAGTTGACTTTGGGTCCATATATATATTTGGTGGTTGAGATGTAAGATTATATATAAAATAGAATGAGATTGGGGCGAGTAAACTCGTCAAGAGATTTTATCAGAGGAGATTTGAGACTGATATTTCAATTTTGAATCTTGCATAACCATCCGTCAAACCGGAATTTGTTTTCACCAAGGCTTTGAATTTCATTAACATTTTGACTTCAAGCTCAACCAACTTTGTAAATGTAGTAATCAAGCGAACCAAAAATAATTTTGTTACTCTCCCTAATCTAAAACTTTGTGTCAGCCTCGTAAATGTAATCATATATGTATATGAATTTTATTGTGATGACAGTTGTAATTCTTAAAACTTACTTGTATCCCAGTTTAAAAGTTGTAAACGGAAAATCATTTTAACTTTCTTTAATTTACTGGTTTGCGGCCAGAGTAGAAAGTTTGTAATATTTCCGTTTTAGTCCGTTGTATGCAGAGAGTTACGCATTTGAAGTTGAAAGGTCATTACCGTTTTTAGACAGCCACGCCGCATGATACGCACAATATTTCCTCGCTTTGGATTACCTTGAGACAATGCGTAATCCCCTCAAGAAATAGTTTACTTCAAATGCAGAAAAGTGGTTGAAAAGTTTGGCAGGAAGGAATTTGAAGGAGGTTAAAAGAGAAGCCGCAGCCCAAAAATGTTTCACTTTCACCCTCAAAACTTGTTACAACAAAATTAATTCATTAGAGACATTCTCTTTGAAATATATTTTAGAATTAGATGGTTGGATAAAATATTTAAAAGTATATAGAGAGTGACAACAATATTATGCTAACGAGGTCAATTAAAGATCTAAACAATAAAAAAAATACAAATAATAATCCAAATTTGGAGTTTACAGAAAAGTTTTACTTTGCACAGCAATTTAGGAAATTGCTTTCACCAACTTTTTTTATTCCGTAAATGATTTGCTTTTCAACCAACAACATTTTTTATATACGAAAGCAGATTTTATTTAGCCTTGGGTGATTTACATTCATCATTTTTACATTCATCGCTTTTATCCTTTCTCCGCTTTTCCCCTGCGTATTTAGAACTAACTACCTGCTCTCCTAGATAACTAGATAGAGCACACGCTCTTTGCTGAATAAAGGATTTTGACTTTGATAATCCAATTAGTCTTTTAAGCGTAAGTATACACAGATGAATTAGAAAGTAAAAGTGAAGAGGAAAAGTAAAGTTCAAAATCAAAAGTTTTACAAGTGCGTGCAAATCACAGTGTAAAACTTGACACACTTTCACTTTCAAATTACACATTGCGTATTCCAAAAGTCTTTAATTAAGCCATTTATCCCCATTTGTATTTTTCAACTAGCCGAATATAAATTAATTGGAAAATGAAGGAATAAATTCCATTTTGAGAGTTAAATTCTAACTTGTGACAACTTGAATGACAGCCGAGTGTATAAAGGGTATATAAATAAACTGTGTTGCAATTTGCTCATGGCTTGGCGTGAAAGATTTGCATTCGACTGACTGAGCTGGAGCTGGTAGGAAATGTTATTATGGACAAAAGTGTTGTGAGTAGACAGATAGATAAATAGATTTTACACTTCCTTGCTGAATTCCTCAACGCAAAAGATCAAAAGGAAAAGATGTATGTTTTGATTATTGAATGAGGAGATGTTTGATTGAGGAGGATGATTGATGAAGGATGATCAATCCGTCAAATTACGCCCTTTCCTTTCTTCGGACAGTATTTCACTACCAACATAACGATTCTTTAATGACTGCCAGAGAAATCCACCCAACCAAATCAAATCCTCTGTTGATATTCCAAATAACTAAGCAAATCAATTTCATAATGCCCTTCTTTTGTAAAACGCAAACAGAGCAAACCATCCATGCATAATCCAAGTTATAAATGTTATTGCAATTTGCAATTAACAATACCCTTAATATTTACCTGTTTGATTATAAAGTTTGTCAATAAATGGTACTAAATATTTAATAAAGATTTTCCAACTACTTTCCAGACATTTGATAAATGAAGTGTATATTTTAAAGGCTCAAAGTTCATGGTGCTGTGAGCAGCCAAAGCAAGGGAGAGATGAGTCAGTAAACAAATCGATTAAATGGAATATTTTGAGGAATGAGAGGTTGCTTGACGCAACATCAAATCATCGAAAGATAGATTCCCTTGAATCTCTTGGCTGAATTTACTCATCAATCAAATTTCTGACAGAATATCAACCTCCTGTTTCTCCTCTTTCAAAAAACTTGGCTGTGATATGTATGCTCATCCCTTCCCACACTAATCCTCTCCTCATCTTCAGTAGATGTCGAAGAGCCCCATGCACAATGTGTATTCAAAGTATTAGGTGATGAAAATGGCAATTTATTACGACATGTATATAGTAAGCAAAGGGAAAGGTGAAAGTAAAAATGAGAGTTTTTGCACGTTATCCCACTTTTCAAAGTTGAGTGAGTCTTTGCAAACAATATCACCGCAATATTGTACACCTCAATTTTAAAGCGGATTAAATGTTCGATCAATATTCCGACGATATGACGAATGATGATGATGGAAGTAAAAAAGGGGGTACAAAACGATATTGGAATTTTAAACCCTGGCTGTTTTACAGACGTTGACTGCTATTAACTTTTTTCTAATTTGTTCTGCTTTATTATTCAAAAAAACAAAAGGAAAATGAAGAAAGCTACGTCTGATGGATTTATGAATTAATATTTCACCATGAGCATATATTTACCTCACAGGGCATTGTAATATGGATGAAAGGATGAGAGTGAAGATTGTGTAATAACGACCACAATCCAGAACCATCCATCCAAACTTTCACCGTAGTCTATGTATTTGCATGGGCTCATTTACATAGAAAATAGCTTTGATGTGTGTGAGATTACAAGTTGTTGTTTGCTGCCCATCACTCACTCATTCCACCCTTTTACAAACTCTTTCTCTCTTTGTTCGTAGAAAAAGTTTGAAAGCTTTCTCCAGGGGATTGAGCTCCATTACACATTTGTACACCCACAAACTTCCAGCCACAAATTCTACAGCAAACTATTATTATTATGCTACGTTTTTTTCAATAACTCGTGTTTTCAAAATTGCTCATTTGCTTACGTCATGCCAAACTAATTAGAATTTTTGCTGAAATTTTATTTAATATTTGTTTCGAAAAATGGAAACCAAGAATGACGGATGTAGGTATATATACCCCTGAAGGTAACATTTGGAAAGTGGTTGAGGAAAGAGAAAGGATCATATGTTCCCATCACAAGGGTGGCAAAGTGAGACAGGAACAAGCCACAGAAAGCTTCTTAATCAGCCAAGAAAAAATGTCTTATTCGGAGAAAAGTGAGTGTGACTGAGTGACTGACTGAGAAAAAAACGTGGGGTGGTTGAGCCTTGTCCTTGTTTCCTTTTTGAGGCTTCGCCATCACTGTTATAAGCATTCGATTTCCCTTTCATCACCCATACACAAAAAAATAAAAAGATTTCCCATCGAAAATAAAAGGGTTTCAAACTGTTTTCTTTCTTTTGATCCATGCCTATGAAATTCTGTACATACTGTGAAGGGGTTAAAGGGCAAAGTTATATTTGTATTAAATGCTTTATAATTTTTCATTGCTTTCCCTTTGGTTTGTGTGTATTGTTGAGATTCCTTTAAATCCAATAAGAAATATGCAGTTACATATATTTGATATCTTTTTTTTATTATATTTATAGCTTTGATTTTCTAGTCTCAGTATTTGAATTCATCTTTACAGCAATAAATAAATAATTGAAACCCGAAATGGAATATCTTGGAGAGAAAGCGTGTTTTAGAGAATTTCTAAAAGACGTGGCAGTAATATCCTTATCTGACAAGACAGAAGGAGCGCGACTGAAACTTTCTTTTCTTCCTTTTATAATTATTGGACTCAACTGTCCGAGAGAAAGTTCTTTTTGGGCAGATAGTATTCAGCTTGGGGATAGAAAATTGTATTTGAGTAAAATGAATTCTTCGTGTCAAATCCTGCATGAAGGAATCATTTTGAAGGTAGCAACTTTTGTGTCCTGTTCGGATAAAGATATTAATGTCATCGTCCCTTCAATCCAGTGATCCAATGTATACATGGAATGTCCATTCGACCAGTCCACCTTTTCACTTTCACTCTTCCATCTCATTTTATCAGAGAGAGAACAGAGGAATAATGCAATAGTTGATCGCATTCAATTCACAATTCAAATCCAGACCTTACTGAATATCCAACCGTTTCCCTGTAATCTAAAAATCCAAGGCCAATCTTCGACGACTCGTTTCCTTTCTTTTCTACTGTCAAACGCAGCAAATCCTTCGCTATTCGCTCACTATTCATTGCATATCCTCCTACTGTAGATAACAATGCCAAGCTACCTTAGATTTAGCTCGTTAGATTGCTTTCCCTGGCATACGCTCCCATGTATCACTTATCCCTCAGTGCGACGACAGAATTTTTGAAATTTTGGATTTGAAGTACTCTGTAAAAAGTAGACCTATTTATCTGAAAGCAAGAGTGGAATGGATTCCCAATCCATCTCTTTGCTTATGCCATTTTCCCAGTTTCCATTTTTGGGACAGGGTATAAAATATTTCCGAGTGGAAGGATATCAGGAATCCCTTTTCATTGAAAATGCCAGAACCTTTTATATCTCTCTTTATCTGTCCCTGCTTTTTTGAAAGAGAGCTGTCATCTCCAATCTTGTTGCTTCTCAATTCAACCTCACTACTCACTCACTTACATTATGTACGTTCTGAGGATAGGTCTTGGCTACTATTCCTAATAATAGGTGTGATTACCAAACCAACAATTGAGCCTTGTGCATCATGATATTCATCCATATGCCAAGTAGTCAGAACCATGCCATTGTGCTGCCCACTCCTTTTTTATCCAAACTTGTGCTCTCAATCCCACAACCCAATATTCAATTCAATTTGCTAGTGTTGTATATGCACACAATACATACGTATAAATACAGAATACCAAACTAAAGGGAGAAGGGATATACGTACATAGTTTCTTTTTATTTTCTGAAAAGGAACTGAGAATATAATAGCCCACACAGTCAAACCAAAACTTGCTTTCTCTGTCTCTCTGTATAGTATATATCCAGTATGAATGTACAAAACACAAGCTTCAAATAGCCCAATAAAATTGACCGAAATTGATACCTATTCTGATGAAAAGTGGACAGAAATTCCATTTTATTCACTTACACACATCCAACGGGAGGGTGGGCAGTGGAACTAAATATATGGACAATTCCCCTCTGTTTCATGTCCGGCCTATCGACTATCTATCATTCATTCAATTTCTAGCAGTTCAACGGTGTTGGTGTCGAAAATTCAAAAAGCTCCCCAGCTCCTTATCGCCTTCCGTACCATTACACAATTAAAGAGAGTAATGACTTTCTCTCTCCCAACTAAAATTTCAGTGTTCAGTTTACATTGAAAATTTGATTCCATTTTACGCGTGACATGAGAAATAAATTTCTTGTTGCAGATCCAAGCATATTCTGAAAAAATAAGTAAATGCTGACTAAACTAGATTTCTTGGAGTAAATCATTGTTTTCTCTTTATTGATGCAAGTTTAACGATGTGATGACGAAATTACCTAAATTTAAAAGAAATTGTACTTTATGTTATGTACATTCTTTCTTCTTATTCCAAACTTTTTTTTGGATTAATAAATAGATTATTCAGCAGATTTTACATTGGAGATAAATTGAGTTACTTTAATAGCATTTCAAAGTCTGTATTTTTGTGAAAATAAATAACTCACATCTTTCCATCTGATTTTAGAACATAAATAATATCTACTCTAAAATCAATTCATTATCTTCAATTTTTCATCACATTTTCTCTTTGCCATTATACAAACTGTCAAGATTACGACACAGCTCGCGTTTCAATTCTCTTAAGCTAAAAATCCTCTGTCTTACAAGTTCAAACTTCAACACTTAAAAATGTTGACGTGACAGACTCTATGATTTATGATCCTCCTTATGAAACGCATTCTTTGTGCTTTCTACTATGTACACATTTGTGGAGATTTTTTTTTAATATCGAAGGAGAAATACTGTCACTTTGTACTCGGCACATGACGTAAAATACAAAATTTGAGGAAGCGAAAAGGTGAAACTGGTGAAAGCAAAAAAAGAAGCGTTTGCTTGAACAATCAACCAACAAAATCAGTCATGAACTAAAAAAAAAGAGAAATATGATATTAAAAGTATGATACTTTCACCTTGTGAAAATCTAGATGGTTTGTCCTAATTTACTATTTAGAAGCATTTGATTGTGGATTAAAGGCTTTGTGCTCTGGACTTGGACTGTTGGTATAAAATTAGTTGGCCACAACATTTAATTCCTGGTTGTGATTTAATGAGACAAAGTTGTATAAGAAATGGGAGAAAGGTGATTCTGACACAAATCGTGATGAATAGCTCCCTATCCTATAAATTACGAGGCGATTAAGCACCAAAAAGGGACGACGAGTGACTCGGCTGTTTGAGACATGACTTTTTTACCCGTTCCCCGTAAATCCTTATGACAGGCTTGACTCTTTTACTCTTCTTATTCGGTTTTCCTAATATTGAAATCCAATCCTCTTTCCTGCCCACCAACCCATTCACTCTCCACACCCAGAGCAAAGGCCACAGATCAACTTGTCTTTCTCAACGGAAATTCCAGATTCCTCATTTGCTTTCCAGATTTCGTATGGAAAAGGCCACTTTCATTTTCCCGGAAACGCCCAACACCATTTTTAAGAAGACGAACCGAATCGGACTTCCTTAGCCCATAACCAAAAAGACCAATATATTTTCTTATTTGTACATTAAGGCCCACTTATTTATGCAGACCCCTTTGTCAAGGAAGAGCTGGGGGCGGTGGGCTCCGGACTGCGGAAAATATATTATGTGTCATTTGGGAGTATGCATTTCCTGTCCACAACTTTTCCTGGCACTACATCTTCATGCTGAATTACAATAACAAATACACAAATATACATACAACAAACATACATGTACATGTACGACAAAATTGCAAATGGCAGTATGTTAATAAATACAAAGTTGGACTCCAAAAATGTTCACGCCTCATCAAGATTATGTAGTTACTGCATTCGTGAAATATTGCCATTCGCTAACAGATACCTGTAAAATTGAATTTATTTTCTTGGCAAGATACAAATCCTCCCAACTTTACATAATTACAGAAATTCTCAAAAAAAAAGAAAGCCCAAACGCCCAAAAATGATAATAAAATTCATTACTGCGCACAAAAATTCATTTCAATTAAAGAAGCAGCAAGCGTCCTGTTTGTTTGACAGCAGTATTTCTTAATTTGTTTCTTGTTAATTTCTATTTTTCCCATAAATTAAGCGACGCCTACACAGATTTTAATTTCATTGCTGTGTCAATTTGGGGATAAACCGCAAAGTAATTGGGGGAACGGCGCTTTTAGGGTTTTAGCCTAGTTCATAAATCAGTCAATTTTTCTCTGAAAAAGGAGCAATTTCTTGGCAAGGTCTCTCAGTCCAATAATTTGTGAAACAATTGAGTCCACATTCAGTTAATGCCGTCGTATCTCATTTCATTACTTACATTGAATTCTCATTATATAAATTGAGCTACATCCATAAATAACTAGAGAGCCAGTGCAAAAGGCTTTCAGACTAATTCGATAAAAAGCGACTGCCTCCGTTTTTTTGGACTGGGGGAGATAATTTATAGTATTGTGTTTTCCATTCTCATTTACATAAATTACATACTTGGAAAAATATGGAAATCCCTAAAATCCTCTCTCTGATTAGTTCAACTGGCTGGCTACAACTTTACCTCTTTATTACTACACTATATGTACCCCTTTTTGTCCCCTTCCCAAGATGTCTTTCTCTTTTGCAATGCCATAATAATTACTTATTCTTTTGTTAAATAAATATACACAAGTATTGTCTTGTCTCTGTTTATTGTCATTGTCTGTCCATGCATGCCATAAAATAATGCAAGTAGTATTAGTCTAAAGAGAAAGCAGACATGAAGACATAAACTTGAAAATGATGGCTCACCGGTCAATTTATTTCCATTTTCACTTTTGTAAATATCTGGTGGACTTTTGGTATAATGTTCAGTTAATGCTGGGACCATTTAGCCAATAAAGTGAAGGGCAATCATTGTTTTTATCGCTGCAACATCCACATTCCAGGTTATTCTATGAAACATAAAGCGGGGCGAACTACATAGTAAAAATGCAGGCCAGCTCTGAATGACTTTCCCTGCGTAAGTCTGTTATTGACACGGGGCTAAAGCGGAGGTGTTATTTGGACTGGACATTGGGGAAAGGACGTTGAAATGGCTGTCTGAGATAGGAAAAAAACAAAGAAGCCATTAAGACTGTAAACTCTAAGTAAAAGCATGGAAGTAACGACCCACTGAGTTTTAATGCGACGGAGCTAGACCATCTCTGGCTTTATAGCCAATTCTAGCAAATTTTATATTTAAACCGGATCCATGCCAGTCATTACTGTTCTGTTTCTTTGAGATGCTTACCCAGTTTATTCTTTTTACTCGGAAACGGAACAAGTGTTACTGAATGAGAGGGGTTATAAAAGTTCCCATAAAATCACAAAGTTACCTATTCAACCAACAAAACCAATGCAATAACAAGAAGCAAGCAAAACTCTTATCGCACTTGTGATGCCACTTACCTTTACTTTCCCTACATTCAGAGTAATTTTGAACGGCTACATTCCAACAATCGCAAGGCTAAAGTTATATAAGCAAATAGATAGATAGGGGTATGTAATAATTTAGATTATGGACCAAAGATAAAATCTGGTTAGTTGGTGATCACTCTATTTCCAAAGGCTATCCCAAAAGCTGTAATTGCAGCTGTTCCAACGATTTATAACTTTCATTCAATATTATTACCTCAAGTTAAAATTAAATGTTAAATTGATTGTAATCAAATCCCACCCTCCGCATTGTTTATTTATATACGCACAACCCACTGCCTTCCCATTGAATAGGTGTAATATGATGATGATGATGGGAAATAATGTTCCCTGTTGTCCAGTATAGTGGAAAGAGAAAGTTTTTTCCTTGTCGGGAAATACCCGGTGAAAATTGTGGTACATACATTTGTGCCAGCAAGCTGTTGAGTTATGTAGACGATGGCAACTTTTATTCCTTTTCTCTCTTTACTAGGTATTTCATTTCATAGCTTTCTGAACCATTTTTCTGGAAAAGTTGAAGTTTACGCCCTTGATGGTGACAAGAGAGCCTTAAGTTACAACATCATATATACCCAGCGTGACTTATATTATGTACCTTTTGCATTACTTACATTACATTTGCTCCTATGTAACGCACAAAAAGTAAATCCATGAATTTCACGTGCTAACGGAGTAACGATGATAATGGATGATAAAGTTTGTAAAATTCCAAATTCATATTCAACATGACACAAAAGCATTGCTTGGAAAAGAAAACGACAAAAAAAATCTACTGATACCTAAGCTATATATGCTTGGAATCAAAACAAAACAGGGACGAACTCTAAAGTGTGTAGTAGAATATTTACTACTTGAGAGTACTATATATATGTACTATTATGTACTACCTAATATTAGTTGTAAAGAAAAGTAAGAAAGGGGAGCAAGTATTTTGGAAAAGTTAAGAATCCTGTGTCATCAGAAACAGACGAAGTGACCTCACTTTATTGTCATTCTCTTTCTTCTCAGTTCGTTCATGACTTTGCAAGATGTAACAATGAAGTGACACTTTTTACTTCGACCTGGCTTTTTCTATTCATAAAAACTTTGGCATTATGCCGTTTGTTCATAGCACTACCGGATTTCCAGCAACGTCTTACTTGGCATTTTATAGTAACTAATTCACATTTTCAACTCTTGAAATGCTTTTCAGTGTTTGAGCCTACTTAAAAATTGAATTGTCTGGGAAAATGGGAATGTAATATTTTACAGGGGAAAGTTATTTTCATGTGAACCTAATTCAAGGGGTTACAAGTTGGGCTCAACAGAAAATTGAAATGGATATTGGGAAGAATGCGCTCCAACTTTTCACTCAGATGAGTTTCACCTATTCACTACTTGCTCTATCTCTGCAAAATGTAGAGACATTTTCTATATTTTGCCCTTCTGGCACTATTCTAAGAAATGAAGTTAAATTGCCAAAATTAAAGTGGCTTCTTTCCATCCAATCTTTCAATATTTCACTGCCCTATGTATGTATATAAGTATGGGGAAAGCATTATTTTCTAGAAGCATTTTGCTTCATTTCTTGGTATGTTGCAAACTGCAAAAGTTGATAATAGAAGCAAAATACAAGATGGAACTTTATATTGCTGACAAATTGAATAGATGGATAAAGTTGTATTCCTTCCTTTGAATGAATAAAGAAAATCATAGAATTTCTACAAAGGACTTCATCGACATAATGAATAAGTTCAACTATCAATTTCCTTTTCTAACAAATACATGATATTATTATTATTATATACATTCCTTTTATACCCAATTGTGACCATATAAATAGTTAGTAGACTAATATAATAATATAATACAAGTCCTATTTTCTTCTTCTTTATTGATCTTATATAAAGTTGGACTATATTGGTATTGAATGATCATGGAGTGAGATAATATGTCAGAATGTACATAAATGAAAGTACTTGTACAACATTCAACATTAGAGTTAACATCAAATAGTCAATCTTCCAAAAAGTTTATGGCACTGCCTTCCCCTTCTTTGACAAATGACAATGGCCAATAACTGCGTCTTTCTATTGGCTTACTAATAATATTCCTTTCCAACATATTTGGTCTCTTTATTCAGTTAGAGCTTAACGGCATTAGCGACACAACGCTCCACTTTCTCTCAGAGAATATATAATATTCCATGGATTACTTCAATTTGTGCTTGCCAGATTATTGGATTGCTACATTTTCTAAAAGTATGTCTGTACATCTGTCTCCTCAACTTTTAATGTCTTTATACATTCCATTTACAGATAATAAATGTACTCCTTCTTTTAAAAGGGCGTAAACGATAAACTTGTGCAATTTTCAGATTCTTTGGCTAACTGAATCTTTTCTAGGATCAAATACCAAAATCCTACTGCATACATCTTTTATATATTATTTGCTCTCTAAATTTCATCCATAATATTATAAATTTCAACTGCTCTGTCCATGCATCCAAAAGGAGAAATTATCTTTCCCATTTTAGAAAGTTGAGAACATTTATGGGAAATTTTCATACCGTTTGTCTTTGGCAGATGATAATAACTTGTCCTCATTGTAAGGAAATGGGATATCTTTCTGGAGAAAAGATAGAAGTTTAAACAACCATTCAATCTGTTCCATAAAGATTTTTATTGCGGTGACTGGCAGTAGTTTGGGTTATTCATTTAGTTATATGTATGTAGCTCCTGGGGAATAAATCTAGAGAAATATCGTAAAGTAAAATAGAATGAAATAAAATTTGGTGAAAGCTTTTGCTTCCACTTTGAACTACACGGGAGGAAATCTCTACTTAAGACTGCCAATGCTCAAGTCAAGAAATCAAAGAAAACCAATAAAACAAGAGAGATTTACTTTTTCATAAATAAAATTTGAAATTCCCCATAAACTTTGGAAATCTCACGAGAATTTGATTAGAGAAGAGCCTTTGGATTTCTAGGTCTCAAATTTACTTTCCCTTCTCCATATTTCCCTGTTTTCCTTTACACTTTATTTTGTTTTCCTTAATAGCAACTTCCGCCTTTATTTTACCCTCCTCCAATTTTACCAAGTCAATATCAATAAATACTCCTCTAAGATTTGTTCTGGGGCATATAAGATACGCAACATGTTTTACTATTATGTAGATGAAGGGAAGGGTTTTAGTGCCCGTGAGAATAAGATATAAGAAAGAAGGGATATGTTTTTAGTGAGATGTAAATGTAAATCAGGAGACTCCATCAATTTATTCCTGACATTTGACAAGATGAGGACTTTCACAATTGGTTCGGCAGAGTAATAATTCTGTACGTCTCCCTTTTTATGCCACTTATATTGGTGACGGGATTTAACCACCATCATTGCGTAGAACAGAATAAAAATGATAAAAGTCTGACAGTAATTCTCTTATTATAGATAGGGTTATAGCAATTAAAATATTATTACAGTGAAATAAAGCAGAGATCAAGAGCCAAAGGATGACGAAAGGAATTATTATTGTTAAGCAAACTTTGGTAATGCAATCCAGCAGTTTTGCCATTATCAAAGAATGACAAGAGTGTTTAGCCTGGGAAATGTTGCCAACAGCCGCATTACAAACCAAATATAGAAGATCTCATTCTTAAACTTTCCTTTTGACTTCTTGTGTGTCTTTATACTTTGACTATTATCAAGCCAGGAAACGTAGGCTGGGCGGTGATCATCTTCAACTTTTCTCAAAGTTTAGAGAAACGATGATAATAATCATAATATAAATGCTTATTACGGTACTAAAGATGCAAGCAAACGGAGACAGAGTGAAAGGGTGACGGAAGAGGATAAAATTATAGGGAAAAGTTCCCTCCGCGACATAACTGTTACTTCACGGCCAAAGAACTGTCGACTTTCCTCAAAGTTCACCTCAGTCCTCGTACACATCGTGGCCTTCTAGGTAATGCAATGCATTCTCCACACATTTACATTTCACGTTAAACATTGACGTGGAAAATCCATATTTCCCCTCATCTCATCATCTATCTCCTCCTTTATTTCCAGCCTCCTATTTCTTTCTCTCATAGTTTTGTTTGAGGACGGCGATAAGACTTTCACTTGGCACTTGCTGTCTCATCATTCTATGTCAAAATCCCTCTTCTTCGGGGTCCACAAACATTCTCCTCTTTTGTTGTTCCTACTTATAACCAGACCGGGTTGTTAGTGGGAACTTAAAATTTCAAATATTCAAATAAAATATATAATCCCTCTTCTGAAAATACCACATATCCTTGGCAGAGTAAAACTTTGACAGTTGTACACTATTCCAATTTAAGTGGAGACAAAATCTCTGTCATCTGTTTACAAATTGCATTTTTCTCCTAAAAATTGAAGGATGAAACTTAATATCCCAAAGGAGAGAGCTTTTTGCTATAATCACCTTATACAATGCAGACTAACTATACAGTAAACAAAACTATTTACTAATAATTCCTATAAACATTAGTGTGTTTATAGGAAGGCATTATCATAACTTTGTGCTAGCCCTTCCCCACTTAGTTTTATCTTTATATGATGTTGTTTCTATTAAATAAATGCAGATTATTATGAAAGAAGAGGAAAATATTGTTGATGGTGATGAGATGACTTTCCATTTCAGCCCTTCCTTCCTGCCTTGGAAAATGTGAAAAGTCAAGAAAGCACATCATCTGGCAGCATTACATCACTTCACCCAGCTCCCTTGTTCATATTTATTAAACAATGTTTGCTTTCCTTTCATATCATTTGTTGGCCAGAGAGAAAATGGAAAACAACAAGTTGATGCATTCCACATTTATATACAACAAAGAGTATTCTTCAACGATGGTAACAATCTAAGCATTACTCTTAGTTGACTTTCCTAGCTAGATTTAATACAGTAAGTGACTCGAAAGAGTCTTTCTTGTTGGTGTAAGTGAATCATGAAATGGAGAGACTCTATGATTTATTTTTTATTTAAAAATTCTTTCTCTCATTTTAAAAAGAGAAAGTCTGTTCATTTGTTTCTTTTCAATTTATATTTCTGTTTTTTCTTCTCCCTCCTCATTGTTTCACTTGCTAATCCTCATTCTCTGCCTTAATACAATTGAAAAATTTACATTTTATCAGGGAATGAGAATCTCTCTGGGGTTGTCTTAAATAGGCATTTTATAATATGATACAATGCAAATAAAAAATATACATTTTTCTGTTCTTGTTCTAATGTTATTCTTTGCATATCAAATGTCATCAGATTATATAATATTTACTAAGTAGTATCAATATTTGCTATTGCTTTCTATTTCTCAATATTATGGAAATGTGTTTAACTGCTACACTTTTACACGAGAAAAAAAGCAAGAGTGACAGACTAAAATAGCCACAACATGCAAATGAAAATAATCCCGTATGCTTAGCATTTTATTTTATTTTAGAGGCAGAAATGAAGTCAGTCTTTCGTTGTTTCTGCACGTACAGCCATTTGCTGTAAAGCCTTTTAAGCATCCATCCACTCCGTCTCTCCCCACCCCGACTTAACTTTTGCATATGTATGTTTAATTCATTCATTTTATGCTCTCCCTCAATCCAAAGTCTTGATTGTGCATTTAAAAGCCCGAGCTCTAATGCTATATGCTCAAGTTTAAAGTAGGAGAAAGTGTAATAGCAGAGAAAACTTGGATATTCTGGAAGCAGGACTTTTACTTTTCTTCTTCATTTTAACTCGGTTTAGTTTAGTGGGCTCTGTAACGAAAGTTTGAATGGTGAATTGGATGAATGAAGACGCATTAGTTAGCAGGAGAGATGAAATTGGTGGCAGAGTAATGTAATGCAAAGCAAAGTTCAGTTTTACTTGGTTTGGTAGCTAGAATATTTTCCTATTGTATTCCGTTCAAGGATTCATTCAATTCTCTTCTGTTTGTCATTTAAAAGGTCTTCTTCTCCCTTCTCTCAGCATCTCAGCATGGCATTTCATCCTCCTGATCATTGTATGCAAATAAAATAAAATTAATTTAAATTACTTTCTAGTTTTATATTCCTCTCTCCCCTGCTACTTTACAGATAAGACGGAATTCAATTTTACTCCGGATTCCTGATTTTTACTTAAATGCTTTCTCCATTTGATTTCAAATGCAGTGGACCAAATGCTCCTCTCTCCTCTTTTTATTGAATGTGATTTGGCACCGTTTCATTGTTTGAATACAGGCTTTGATTTCTTTACACCCACTTACACGGGCAGTGGGTGAAAGCAGGGAATATCTTGGATCACTTTCACAAAGGATGAAAAGGGAAAAGTTTAGCAATATATTTGTACACAATTCTACAACACCGGATAGAAAAGACAAGTTTGTGGAGCAAAGAATTCTTTACAGCCAAAAGTATACAAGTGGTGTAAGTAAGAATGAGACGACAGGGTAACAAGTTCAGAAAATTAATGTTTTGGCAGTAGAACGGGGGAAATCCTAAAATTTGTGAAGTCATCAAAATTTCCCACTAAGCGAAGCATTATCACTGATTTATTTAGGGTAGGGTAGTTAACACTGCGGACTTGGACCCCTATCTGATCGGAAAAGGTCCCCTTCCTATTAGAAAATAAAGTAAAATCCAAAGTGTCAAACCAAGCTCTTGATATAAAGAAGACTCAGGAAGCATCCCGTTCCAGCCATCTATCTACCTCACACAAATACACACACTTTCAAATCTCGCACTTCATGCAAATCCCACACAACTTTCCCTACACACGGCAAAACTTGAAACTTTCTTCCAGATAACAAGCTTCCGTTGATAAAAAGATAATGATGATGTGATACACCTAAAAAGTTTTATTCTACTATTCTGTATATGTCATCGAAATTAGATTCGAGAATGTTTTGAAAAGTATGCAAAAGAGGTGGATATAAAAATCAGAGATGAAGAAATGATCACAAAAATATTTTACAGCCACAGCATCCACCTTTCTTTCTACACATAAAGTCGGCAAAGTTGGATAATATATGGAATGATGAAGATAGCATGTCAGGCAAAGTTCAAGCTTGGAGCAAGACTTGCAAAACAATAAACTAAAAGAGCTTAGTCAGTAAAATACCATGAAACCAAATCACTGTCTTCATACATCTACTACAAAAATTCGTTCTCACAATCCAACTAAAATGATGACAATGAAATGAACTGTTCATGAGCACGAAAATTCAGTCCGACTTTAATATCTGTTTTTTTATTCGTTATTTGTAGATATTACATGATCTCCACAAAACATCCTTTCACGCTTCATTTTTTTTGGGATTTTTAGTTTAGTGAGAGAGATAAGAGAAAGTTATGTATGTATGTACATATCAAAACAGGCAAAAGTCATAGAAGCAGAGACGTAAAATTCAAAATAACCTCACGGATTATATGTAAATAAAAGAGAAATATATATACAGTTTATGAATAATTTCTTACATCGTTTGGGGCTAGCTGTGATAAAGCAAAAACAAATATTATTTTTTAGGATGAAACAAAGCATTACAAAATAGTAGTTTTTTAAGCACGTAAATTTTAAAACCTTTAATCTTAAATGTACATACATATTATATTTAGGTGGTGTTTTAAGAACAAGGATGAGAATATACATACATTCTTCAAATTATCCCATAACTGGTGAAAATTGTCAAGTATGTAAAAGTAAACTGTGCAGAGGGAGAAAAACACCATAAACATGGAATTTTGATGATATATTGAAGAAAAATGAAAAACTGTGGAACAAACTTGTCCTCTCATATATAACTAGTTTAGGTCGCAGAAACCAATTTTCTCCTCGGTCTGGTCTCTCTGGTGAGAGCCCAAAACCTCTATAAATTTTATAATGGGAATATTTGCTAGAAAATGAGTATCTCCTTGTGAAACCCCAGTACTTTTGCCTAAGTGGCCATTTTTCAATTTTTCTCCAGCATTGAAGGTTTTATGAGAAATTAGCTAAACGTAATATAATCTTTAATCAGAATTCCATTAAATTTATTACGTTTTACACGCCCTTAATATTACAGAGCATCACCCCACGTCAAGTGGAACTTAGAAATATGATTATGACCATCATCCCAAACATATGTTATAAGGATAATAATTATCTATTATCAGTCGTCAGCGCGTGATCATTCTGCATTTAGCAAAGATTGAAGATTCTCAGTCGGTGATCCAATTAGCATTTAAATACTGTTTCAGTAGAAAGTAGCAAGAAGAGTTTCCAATTTCCAACTCTTCATTTCAGGTTTTTTTCAGAGAGTTTAATCAGTAATTAGGAGGAGTGATAAATAAGTGTGGAACAAAGCTGACACTCGACTGGAATTGGATTCTATCTCGACGAAATTACAGTTTCCCAATGAGATGTTTGCTTGGTACTTGTGTTCTGGATTAAACACTTAAATTGGCTAAGCATTGACGATAAGTTAACAACGTTGTTTGACTTGAACCATTTTGAGTTTAGCTTGAGAATGAGATTTCTAATTCTGATTTGGAGATAAAGCATTTCCAAGTGCTTAAGCGAGAAACGGACGGAACAGAAAATAATTTCCGGGAGCTTTTCCCATTTGGACTTGTATTTGCAGGCTTTGCCATATTAAAGGAGAGGCGCATAGATCGCTGGCTTTTCTTTGCCTTCTTCCTCGAGTGTCATTATGTAATTTGCTTGTTGGCGTATTTATTTCAAGTACACTGCTTCGTAAGTGGAAGCCATCTAATTGAATTCCTTTGCTAAAACATATTTAAATATGAGCTTTTTGGATTGCAAAACCATTTCGAAATAATGAGTACTAAGCTGAGTAAAGCTGGTGCTTGAATGTTGATTTTTCCAATTGTAAATATTATATAAATACGTAAATACACAGCAGATGAAGGCTAAATAATTTCAGACAAAATCAAACAAAAATTTTAATACAAAAGTCAGTCAGGTACTTTTCCCTTTCATCACACTTAATTGAATTCCATGAAATGTACGTCCTTTTACAAGCAAATCACAAAATTACATGATCAGAGCTAGTTACATATTTGTCTTGGAGCCAATTTCAATTTCTACTGATTGCACAAACAGTTTCAGTTTTAGCAAATATTTAATATTTAGAGTCAACTGTGGACGTCCTGTCTCTTGATGACGTGAAATGAAGGAATATATAAACAGGGGAATGGGAGAAAGCATCCAAAATCAACTCATCCGAACACTCAATCTAATCTGCTGATCTAATTACTCGTGTAACATACGACTTCCAGGCCAAGACCGGACATAATTCCCACCCATGTGAGGATTGCCAGAATCTTTATCACAGACTCTCATTAAAGATGGCAATGACTTGTTATGTATTTACGGAATTAGTTTGTTTAATCTTAATCATCCATCTACGACTGTAAATTGGTCTCAACTAGGGAAATTAAACATATAATATTTCATTGGAAAATGAATGCATAGTTTCAATATTCCAATTCAATTTAAAAGCAACAAGAATTTTCTCTCTAGTTCCAAATATGCATGTTCACCGTTGTACACATTTTAGGTGCTTCATTTAAATAAACTCATTTTCCAAAACAGAACGTGAACAAAGGAATTCATAATTACACTTCATCCCAACAATAAAGTTTGTAACAAATTGTGATCATTGAAAAACAAAAGATGTGTCATTGCCGTTGTATCCTCATTATGAAAGAGGGAATAACGAGACCATTTATTAGTTTTAGGGCTTTGCTTTGCCGTGAAAGTTTCCTTCCTTCCGTTGCATTTCAAAGTCATTAAAGAGCCTTTGCAATAATGGGATGCAGTGTGTGGCGTGGTCTGGTAATTTCACCACCACAATGACAATCTCCCCGTAATCAAAACATGTGGAGACAATTCTAAATTCTATTCCGGTGAGTAGTTACCTCAGGAATCCAATCTGTTGGCTCTATTATTCATCCACAATGAATATGCCCCTATACTACTAATACCAATAATCTGTTGTTTGCATAGATTACATGGAATATAACTAACTGCTCATACGCCTCCGGTGTTTTCCTTCTCTAATTGTGTGATGTGATTCAAAGTGATTCAGCACAAGTGCTATAGGCTTTGTTTCAACTTCTCCAGGCATATGTAAATTGTTTCAAAATTATTAAAACAACCAATTGAAACCTTTCTTTTGTCTCCCTCCCCTGGCATACTTTATTATCTCTCTCTTGTGCTCGAAATTTCGACAGGGACAAATCTTGTTTTCCAAATTTTCATGCATAAACATTCTTGTATGTTGTGATTACACGGCATATTGTGGGATTGATATTGAGGCTTAATAAGTGAAAGCAGAAATTCCACAACAAAATATTTCTCACCCAAATAAAATATGAATTATGTGAGATATAATCAACAATGGAATTTATTTGGCCGATCCATTGTCCTCCAATGTATTCATTTCCATTTGTTGTGTGACCTGAGTGACCTACGCAATACATTTGGTTAATGATTTCAAAGGTATGGATGCAGGTAGAATTTGTAATGATGATTGAGGGAAAAGAAAGAGATTAATGAGAACGAGTGGCTACTAATGAAAAGAGTCTCATGCACAGTCCATGAATTTGCATTATTAATGACCACAAATCAAAATTCAACCATCCATTAATATCATGGCCCCCGCTGGGAATTATTCAACTAAAGCAAGTTTTTAAATCCAGTTCTTTCTATATTTCCTAGCTAATTGTAATGCAGAAAGAAAGAAATATACTTTTGTAGGGTTTCTCTTTTGAGGCACTTTGAGACATGTCATTCCAAAATTATTTTTTTTCGATATTTATGTTAGGAAGAAAATCTCCAAATTATTACAAGCTACATTTATCATTTGGAATTTGAATGTTATAATAAAATATTCTAGTTTCATGGTTTGTTACATTTAGAAATTGACATTTGAGCCAAAAAGTTTGTAATATCTATTTATCTCTCAATATATCTATAATCCCATTGCCAAAATGATCAGCTAGTAATATTCTTTGTACTGCATATGTATTGTTAATTCGGTGAAAAGAGAACATGATCTTAACATGATTTCTATCGCATAATTATCACCGGAGGGGGCTAAAAGTTACAAAAAGATGTAATGTTTCAGTTTCAGAATACTTTCATTCTTTGTGACATTTCCCTATATATTTTACTCAAGTAATCTTTCACAAAGTTTCTGGCAATTCACCCTTATCGCATCCACTGGAGGATTCACTCTGCCATCCTTCAGGTGATAAGGTTATCAATAAATTTTAAAAAGAGGTAAATCATGCAACTTTCATGCTTATCACCAAATGTTACTATTCCAAACTTAATCAAATAAACTGTTGCATCTTTATTACAAAAACTCGCAAATTCGAAAAAAAATATATACATATACATTGACATTTGCATTCGTATTACTAATATTACTATACATAAAAGTGAAAGCTTTAAGAGAATCAAATAAATAACAATGCGAATGGTTCTGACTTGAATTTCATTTCCCTTTCTCCTTGCCTGGATGGTTGATGACCACTCTCAGGGCAGCATATAAAGGAAAAGGGGAAACTTTTAGTCTCGTCAGCAATTTTGAGTCAGTAGTGCAGTTTTCAGTCACTCAAGCACTCAAGGCAAATGGTCACTTTTCTCTTTCACTTTTCCTGACCAAAGAATCAGGCGAACCACTCGACATTACTTTCCCTGACATATCTAAACGCAGAACAAGCTCACCCCAACCCAACTATTCAACCTGCGAGGAAATAAAGATGTAAAATCTCAAAAAGTAGGTCCATGGTTCTTTCTTTCTTCTTAATTCAATTCATTGCATTCTGGGCAGAGGCTGTTTTAGTAGTTTCCCAACCAGTCAACTAACTGGGACTTTAGCATCATTCTTCTATTGTTCTCTGTCTTGGATTTTCAAGGGTTGTTTATATTGTTCCAAGCATCCCATGAGCTTTCTCCATGAACAAAAAAATCGTTTCTGTGTTTTACAAAGAAAATTCATCAATTACTCAATCCCCTCTCTTCGCCATTGTTTCCTTCTGATGATATGAAAAATTACAGGTTTCCTTCAGTTGACTTTGATTTAAATCCATTTCTTCCCTTTTGATGTAAGAGCTTTTTTTCTACTTGGAGAGAATCACATACGAATGGGATCCAATTCTTGGGGCAAAGCACAAACGAGACCTAATCCAAGGGAATATGGCTGCGGTAATAAGGTGCGGCTCTTTCTTCTTCTCCAAGACTCCGGGCGGAAGTTAGATAGTCTAGGGAAAACAATTACTCATTTTGAATCCTACCAAAAAGCCAAAAGACTCTTATCAAAGAAATTCCAGATAAATGCTTTTCTAAGCCAAATTTTTAACACTTGGACACATATGTATATGTACATAAATATATAAAATGTATCGTAAATGTGAGGGCTTTCTGACTCTAACAAATGAATTTAATGCCAGACTTGGACGTTTTAATGTTGATGTCAATCCGCAACAAGCTTTTAGTCTAAAATTTACAGCAGTTTTACTTGTCATCATATTTTCAAGGAAAAAGTAATAATAAATGATTCCTTTGATGTGTTGAGGATTTCCAGGAGCTCTCATCTTTGTCTTTGAAATGGAATTGAAATCAAAAGTAACCACAGAATGCCAGCAAATATTTAAGACCAAATACTGGTTATTAAATAGTCAACAAAACAGCTTAACTTTTAATTTTCTCCTTCATTTCCGTGAAAAGCCCTTTGTGAAATATTTTCAAATTAAATATTATACAAAAGCAAATAAACATTTCAACATCCATTTTAAGCATTAAATATTATATATAGTTATATTTTTTGGCAGCTGGCTGAATCAAATCTCTACGATGGGACATTTGATTGGAGTATTTGTCAGCATTATGTATAAAATCCTTGTGTAATTCCATTTGAGAAGCGAATTTGGATTTCTTCAAAAACCGGATATTTGTGAGAGGTGATGAAATTTTGTTCTTACCCAATCTAAATCTGAGAATGAAGTCAGCATTCAAATCCACGGTCAGAGTAAAGATATGTGGGCGAAAGGTAATATTATGAGTTGAAGTTTATTCTGGAGGAGGAAATTCAATTTGTCCAATTTACAAAACCCATCAAAATCATCTCATGCGAGTCTAAATGATCAGAGCAGAGTTGAGTAAGTATATAATATAGACGCCGACCAGCCAACCTGCCAAAATGAATGGATGAATAAATTGGAAAAAGTTTCCCTTACTCCAACAAACAACCGCCTACAATTTTGTTATGCCCTGATTTAGTTACTTGTTAGATATAAAATTTCTTATTTCCTCTCTCTCTTGTCCCTGCAAAACTAGAAAATTTTACTTACTTAGCTCACATTTTTTTTTGTTCGAAAAACATTCAGATGTAATGTAACTTAACCTATGCGACTTTCTTGGATTTACAGTCAACAGACAAAGTTTTCAAATATGTCATAATTCAAAAAGTTGTGTGGCCTTCTGCATTCACCCCAAGTTCTACTTTTACCAGAATGCCTCTTGATTTTTTAACTTGCTTTTCGTTTCATTTACAAAAATTTCTTATAATCGTGTTTGTGGTGAGCCAATAGTGTGGAATGTTTTCCAGAAAGAAAGGGGAAAAACATGTGTGACTGCTGAATTTTTATTGCAAAAATTCGATTACAA
Source organism: Proisotoma minuta (assembly GCA_034698145.1). Lineage (NCBI taxonomy): Eukaryota > Metazoa > Arthropoda > Collembola > Entomobryomorpha > Isotomidae > Proisotoma > Proisotoma minuta. Next base: position 48,500 of record JAQIXN010000238.1, read on the forward strand.
AAGTTTTACGAGATTAAAACATTTTAGAGTGCACAAGTAAATTTACTTTTTAGCTTATTATAGAGAAAGATTGGGTGAAAGTAGTTGCCGTATATCAAAAGTAACCCCACGCACGTTTGCATATACTTGGAATAAATGAGCCAAATTTTATGTCGTTTCCACTGTGGTTACTTCAATTGAGGAAAATATGAACAAATATGAAGCCAAATTCATTCTTTTTTTGGGTGATTTACATGATATTATTTTGAAGTAAGAGATTTTGCTCGGTGGTTGAAGAGATGATCTTGACATTTGGCTTGGGAAAAGTTTGAAGGTGCCATTTGGGCGGATGTGGGGAAAGTGAGTTTTGGCTTATGGCTTCTAGGTTTCCGTCACAAGTTTTGATATTATATTATGCCCTGTACAATAAAAGTAGGGACGTGAGAGTTGGCAGTGCACTCGAGACACTTTTAGTTTGCGGGGACTCGACCTCAGCCCATTGGATCTGGAGGACAAAAGGTGCCAATTACGTACAATAGAAGCTGATTGAAGATTGAAAACAAATCTTGTGTTCTGTCACCCATGGTTGAGGGGAAATGTCAAAATCAACTCAACGTCAACAGCTTGACGCCACGACTCCAATCTCCGGTCCTTCTCATAAATATATTGTCCTCATAATCTCACTCAATTTCTCCAGCCATGATTTGTTTCTACCTCCTCTTTTCGCTCAAATAAGCAAATATAACTACTCGATGCATATAAGTCGATTTGGCTAGGTAGTTTTCCTTGTTACCTGCTAAGCTCTTTTTTTTGGTTTCACTTGGTCATATTATTTCAGCTATTTTTACACGCTCAGCATTTCCCTTTTCAAAGGAAGTAAAGAGGGAGACTTGACTCAACTCGAGAAAAGCTTATCTTTCGCTTCAAGCAAAAAATTGAAGTTGCTTGCCTATTATTTTTTGAGACAACAAAACAACACAAGTGAGAGAATAATAGAGTTGTGTAAAAGACAAGGAAATAACGACCTAGAGAAAAGTCTTTCGAAATGCGCCACATGCCCCCATTTTTCTCCTTATTATTACCCAGACTGCTTTCTCCTCATCCTGTCGACTTGTCATGATCAAAGTGGCGAATCTAGTTAAAGTATATAAGAGTATTTCGACAGGAAATTGAAACAGGGACCAACATGTTGACAACTAATTTATTTAACAAACAGTATTTCTATGAGCCTATATCAATCTGCTAGGGGAAAAATTACTAGTGATTAGTAACCCAACTTGTATTTTCCGATTATTTTCATGTTCATATTTCTTAACAAAAGTTATCTCAATTATGTATTGTTAAAATTTTATAAAAAGAAATGGCAATCAAAGTTTGATTTTTGGGTTTGTACTATACAACGTGAAATAGCTATTGTGTGTTTGTCGTGATACTTTCTCCGAGTCTTACTTTTCCCATAAAAATAACACTGTCATACGTCTCTTTCATCCATTTGAGCACAAAAGTTAGAAAAAGCAATAGAAATATCTTATCACATCAATTCAATGTATTCAATCCATCCATTTATTTTCTCTACTCCAAGAAATATTTATTTGGAAAGCAGTAAAGTAAACCAAATTTCATGTACATAATGCACACAATAGGAAAAGTTTATTTTCCTTTACAGTGTATACGTCTTCAATTTCAATTGGTTACTTTATTTGTATGCACGTATAAGGGAGGAGAAAGTAAGGGCGAGATGGAGCAAGTTGAGATTTATGAGTCTCCTATGGCAACCTACAATTTCAAGGATCCACTACAAACCCTCTCCCATTCCATCATTGAAATTTCTTTCCAGAAAGCTTTCCTTGTCTTCTTCAATGCTCCAGTTACTTATTTCACTCCCATTTCACAAAGCAACAATAGAAAAGTACCCAATTGGATTTTTCAATAAATGCTAATGCCAGAAATGTAAAGGAAATTCACTCATTCGATCTGGACTTGGACTCTTGCGAATAAATAACGCAAATGCAAAATCTATGTTCTTTATAAAACTTGAAAAGGCCATGACTTAAAATTCGAATTGAAATGGAATCAAAATGGTATATCCATGCTTTATATCTATAGAATTGTATAGTGCATATACAGATAGGATTTATTTTTGTCACAAAAAAATGCTGTTGCAAAATTATTGGCTGCTCTCACAGCACTGCGGATTAATTAGAGTTGGCAAAGCAAAAATAAATGGGAACAAATCAACAATATAAAAAATTCTTTCAATTAAATTCCTTTGATTATTCATGCCATCAAAGAACACAAGGCTTTTTTAACAAGAGCGATATTTTAATTTTGCGAAATCAACTAAATCTTTTACGCAGTAATGTTCTTTCATCAGAACATTCTGCCTTTCATTTGAATTGAATTATTAATTTTGATTCGTGTAAATTCTGAATTCTGATAAATGTGTAAATACGATATACATAGCTTTGTAAGCTTTCATCCTTTTCATGTAATACAATTATCCGGACCGTATGAGTCATTCAAGCGTTCCATTGCTAACAACTTCAAAGGAAAATAAAAATATATATATATACACGTCTTAAATAATGGCATTCAGAATTTCCAGAAGTTGAATTGGAAGCATGCGAGTCAACGTGATTTGGGGATAAAAGAGAACGAAAGATGCTCATTACCTTTAGATTAGTCTTCGTTCAATGCTTCCATATTTTTATTCAAAATACATGATTAAGGAAAACCCTTTGAAAGGTGAGCAACGCAGAATTTTGGGATTTTTCATGAGGCTTTTACTGAAAATAATAATAGTAAGCTGTAATATAGAACATCGAGTGTCAGAAACTAATGATAGTAAAGTTATAGTTAAAGCCCATTTGCTTTCAAAATTACAACGCGTAAGTAAAATGTTTTGACCTCGTCCAATTACGGATTCACATGTACAAAGTGAAAGCCATGAAGTTTGGTTATGTCGTGAGAGAAAGCACACTCAATATATTTATGTACAAATACATATCCCAGAAAGAAATTTGCCGCCTAGAAGACAGATAAACGACGGGGGATTTTTTTCCTGTGTATATTATCCAGATAACAAACGGATATTTTTCCCACGTCTTTTAGTTGTATAATAGTTGGCATAATATACGACTAA